>JAYESA010000619.1:0-129748 GCA_036927795.1 Iris macrosiphon
GGGTGGCTATGATGAACTTGTCTTTGCTTAGCCAGCACACTTAAAATATGGACGATACATGCTAGTCGCTAGGTGAATCACCCTTGCATGCTAATAAAGAATACAATGCACCTTGCTAAGGGAATAATCCTATTTTGTATTGCTTGTGTTAGAACATGAAAATAAAACTTGGCTTAAAATATGGACCCTCGCATGCTACCTTAGTTTCGTGCAAGTAGACCCCGCTATGCCTCGAGTAGATCATTATATACTCTTCGTAGTGCACTGCTTCACATGTTTACACTGTTTGCCTTATGAATTTTGTCGCTCAATATGTCCCTATACGGCTTCACTACTCGCACTAACCCTTAGACCTGTGCTAACGTAAATGCTTATGTTTCATATAAATGCATGTTTGCCTTCTTACATGCTAACTTGTACTCGTTTGCCTTGTTGCAATGCTTGTCACATAATTTATGCCACGACCCCCGGTAATACTATCTTGTCTGCATTCATCCAATTCACCGAAGATTATCTAATAGTCGTTCCGTGCAAGTATAAACAAAAAAGTGTTCGAGACCGTTAGGTCGCCAAGGCATCTCCGAACTAGGGGATTGTACCATGTCAAGATTAACTCAGAACGAGAATCATGTCAAGCAAAGCAAGAATCACAAATCATGGAGCATACTCATTCTGAACAAGAATCAATAATTAACATGTCATGTCATGAATCCGTGAATCTGAGACCCAAGACTTGCATGTCGTGGATAACTTGTGCACAAGGTATTAAATTTGTTCCTGCGGAGGGTCTCCAGGGCACTAGGGCCGATTTGATCCGGACGGAACATCTGTTAGTCTGCCTGTTTCAGACAAGATAGTGTGTAGCACCTTGTGAACCTTTCCTTTATGTCATTCTCGCTCTTAGACTAAGTAGTCGTCTATTTTGGGCAGGATGGACATGACGCCTCGTTCCTTGAGTCGCATACCATTCTCACTCTTGACTACAACCCGTCCTTTATGGCTATGCCAACGACTCATGTTCATATAGATAAGTCATCCTCGCTTAGCGATAATCCGCGTGCGAGTCATTGCATCACATCCAGTAATCTGAAACACCTTAACAATTATGAGTATAAGACATCTGTACATAATTGAACACTTGAACATCTTCTACAATACTTTTGGACAATTCGTGTAACTCGTGCACCTGAAACAGAACCTCGCTCATGACACTCGTGTTTGCTTATGTAATTTGACTTGGATTTCATATATATACATTCATGCTTGGTTTAACTTGGTTGCCTTGGTCAGGAAAGGACAAATGGTAAGTTGGTAAGTATTACCGTGTTAGTCTTATATCGCATGGAGCACTGTCACATGAGTTAGGCTTTACATTATTGCCATGAAATTGATCCTAAGGCAAGACTAGAAATATAACTTAATAGATGGTGCACAGAGCCTTTATAACGTGTTTGGATTTGTCGAGCGGGCGAGAAGCCTTCCCACCAGTGCATTTATGTACTGATAACCCACCAGATTGCTTGCAGGGTGCAGAAGAACCTTGTTCGTTCCGGAAACCCCTTCGTGCGTGCTAAGGCATGGAGTTTTCTCTAGAGCCTTGGAGCATTGCATCCGAAACTGAAGCACATATACAAGACATAATATTGGAATATCGTCTATGTATCATTCCAAAAATGTAATCACTTGGCATGCTTCTATTATTTCGAGAGAGAGGACGAGCGACTTGTAATCTCGGCCAAGCACCGCTTGTAATACTTGTGAAATATCAATAAAGTGCTTGTTTTACTTATATACTTATGTTATTCAATGCTTTTACTATTGATAACTCTGTGAACTTGTTATCAATCGCATATTCGTTTCTTATTTCGTTACATTCGGACTATCTTTGTGACTCTGTGGCTTAGTCATTTTATCGCCTGTTCGGATCATGGCCTTGCACGGGCGCAGCTTGTGTAGCATCACGTCCAGATGGGAACGATCGTTCTGCGGAAGCACTGGCGCGATAATTCGTGCCCAGCGGGGACGGTCGATTCCTGTAGGAGATCGGGGTATGACAATGAAGATGTAGTCCAAAAAAATCGTCATTCCAGAGACAACGTTCGAACCAGAACTCGCAAAGCCGGTGTCTAAGCGAGTAAGGAGACATAAGGACTTAGGAGATGATTTCGTCACCTATATATCATGTGGACGCAGATTCGCTTACCTATGATGAGGCAATGAAGACCAGAGATGCCATCTTCTGGAAGGAGGCTATCAATGATGAGTATGATTCAATAACCTCCAACAACACTTGGGTGTTGGTCGATCTACCTGAAGGAGCAAAATCGATCGGATGTAAGTGGATCTTTAAGAAGAAGATGAAGGCCGATGGAACTGTTGACAAGTTCAAGGCAAGACTGGTAGCCAAGGGATTTTCTCAGAAGCAGGGGATCGACCACTTTGATATATATGCTCCAGTAGCGCGGATGTCGACCATCATGATATTGATTGCTCTAAGTGTAATCCACAATCTAGTCATTCATCATATGGATGTTAAGACATCATTCCTAAATAGAGAATTGACCGAAGAGATTTACATGCAACAGCCAGAAGAATTTGTCATCAAAGGGCTTTATCAAGACAAAGTCTGCAAGTTGGTGAAATTATTATACGGTCTAAAGCAAGCACCCAAGATGTGGCGCGAGAAGTTTGATAAAGTCATAAGATCAAACGGCTATAGGGTCAGTAAAACGGACAAGTGCGTTTATACTAAGTTCGCTGACAGGAGAGGAGTCATCGTTTGTTTATACGTGGACGATATGATAATCCTAGGTACGGATCTAGCACATGTCACTGAGACAAAGAAGTTTCTCACTGAGACAAAGAAGGACTTAGGGGAAACTGATATTATTCTAGGGATAAAGATCATCCGGACATACACTGGAGTGGCGCTGCAGTTTTATTATATTGAGAAGATGCTCACACGCTATGGATATTTGGATCTTCTAGGGATCGATACTTCGTACATGTGTGACAAGAAGTTGAAGCCAAATCCAAGAGAAAGTGTCAAGCAACTGGAGTACTCAAGCGGCATCGGGAGTCTGATGTATGCAACAACTGCTACAAGGCCTGACATAGCTTTCACCGTAGGGATGCTGAGTCAGCTCACGAGCAATCTAGGAGTGGAGCTGTAAACCCCCTGATTTTTCAGAATTTTTAAAATCCATTTTTCAGAATTTTTCTGGATTTTTCTGGAAATTTTTAACTAATTAAAATCAAGATATTTTAAAATTAAATAAAAATTTAAATGTTTTTATTAAATATTAAAATATTATGAAAATAATAGTTTTTGGTGTAAAATAAAATATTAGACATAGGGTAATTTTCGTGGAATTTATTGGACCCCAGAACCATTTCTAAAGACCTAAAAACTAACTTTTTATTAAACCCTAAATAAACCAATATAAACCCAAATAAACCCGGTTTATTTCTGAACCAAACCAAACCGACCCTGAACCGACCCGGTCTAACTGAACCCAACCCAAACCCTGCGGGTCGGATCGGGTCTGAACCCGACCCGAAACCCGACCCGTTACTATAGAGAACCCTAACTCCCAAATCCACGACTTCTGTAACCGCCGGCCGCCGCGATCCCCGCCGGCGACCCCTCGGTTCACCTCCCCAGCAGCCGCCCTTCACCGCACCCGCCGTGTCCGCTAGGCTTCCCAGCGCCTCTCTGCCTCCACCGCGGGTAACCGCCGCCGCCGTCTCTTCCTCTCCCCGCAACGACCGGCGGCCCAGCTCCTCCCCGCTCGGCTATATAAACCCCCAGCTAACTCTTCCGCCACCGTACCCCGAACCTCTCTGCCTCACAGCCACCTGTCTCTACCCCCTTCCCTCCGCTCGAGTCTCTCCGGCCACCCCACACCGTCCTCCGCCGAGATCCAGAGTCGACGACTACCCTCCAGCTCCGCCGAGACCAGCAGGAGCAGCGGACCGCCGTGCACTAGTCTCCTCCGCCGTGACGACTGTAGTAGCCCCAGTCTCCTCCGCCAGACCCGCCGACGAGCGCCTCCGCCTTCCTCCGGCCGCCTCCAGCTCCGGCGAAGCCTCCGACGAGAATCCTAGCCGCCACCGTGTCGCGCCGCCTCGCGAAGCGCTATTTTTAGTTTTCTGCGGAGCCCTATTCAGGTGACTGTATCTCTCTCCTCGCTGCCCCGTTTCCCGTTCCGTCTGCTGTGATACGAACCCTGCGTGACCCTCTCGATACCTGTATAATTTGCTCGTCGTGTCGCGTCCTGTGGCGATCACAAACTGCGATCCAAAATCAGGAAAATATTTACCCTATTTTTTCCCGGAACTGAGTGCGCCCTGCTAAACGGGACGACTTGGTCATGTACGGACTTCATCGAAAGGTGCACACCGTTAATACGGACGTGTGGGATTTTGCGAAAGTTGATTTGGATGTGCGTGCACACCGAAATCAACGCGTATCATAGAAGTCGAAGAAACATATAATGCTCTCTCATTCCTCGAAGGAATCTGAGTTCTATGCACTGGAAGCTGCAACAGATGAAGCAGAGTGGCTTCGGAAGCTCATGTATGATCTTCCAGTAGTGGGTGCACAGATTTTGGCGGTACTGATTTACTGTGACAACCAAGGGACGACAACGGTGGCATCAAATAATTTTTTCAATGGTAAGAAGAGGACTGTGCGACTTAGGCACATGGCAGTGAATGATCTTATCAAGACCGGAGTTATTGCCATGATTAATGTTCGGAGCCAGGAAAATCTAGCCGATCCGTTCACCAAAGGTCTTAAGCGCCAGCTGGTCGATGATATATCAATCAAGATGGGCTTGAAGGCATTCTGATATTATGTCTTTATGTCACGACCCGTACCCGGAAATTTGGGCACGAGTGCGTGGGTACGTCCAGCCTACGCCGCAGTATCGGCGGTAGTACGCTGTCTAGGTCTTACTCACAAGTAATTTTAAATCTATCTCATCCACAATAAATAGACAAGGAAAATAACAGGAAATAAGAATGCTAACTTTTATAAAACAAATTGTGACAACAGATCCATAGTTAATACAAAGCCAGAAGATGAATCGGGGACAAACCCGAGTATTTGCTGAAAGAAAATAAATAAGTAGCTACTGCTAACTAATCCACAGAAGTAGCCTCCTGGGTGGGAACTGGCTCCTCATATGGGTCACCTACTAACTCATAGTGGCCATAATAGGTGGGGGCATAGTTCTCATCATCGCCTAAATCAACAGATCCAGTCAGGAAAGGAGCAAAGTACACAATGCACAACAAGAATAAACTAAATATTTATGACAATTAACTTGAGTATCATATTGAGAAAATTTGCATAAAAGAAACATCAATATCTCAGAGTTAATGCTATAAACAGGAATATGAGAAAACAGGAATAAATGAGACAGGAAATGAAACTACAACAGTCAGCAAGAACTATAACAAGACCAGAAGCTATCTGTGTGAACTTGTGTTTATTTTAGAATACATAGTTGGCATGTAGGGGCTTATAAGGCTAATTGGGCCGTCATAGACGGCTATTTAACATGAATAATCGAGATCCGGCTGAGGGTACAGTCGCGCACCAACAGCTATTAAACACGGTAGGGGGAAGGGTAAACTACATGCTTTATAGTATTCTCCCACCCGACATGAAAAGCAAGACATGAACTCCAGTATTCAAGACATGAAATCCAGTGTTCTAACACTACGTGTAATCATCAATGGTACTAGTAAAGCAGAAAATTAATTATCACAATATAAAGATTAAACTTGAAGTGCAGGTACTTGCCTGATGTTTGGATCCGATTATAGTTGTGAGTCTCGGGGAAATTTCCAGAGATAACTCCGGATGCTGAAATAAACATCACCATCATGCTCAGAAGATATCAAATAGCTAGAAACGCCTGTCCTTGGGTCCAATTTGGAGACAAGGGCAAAAACGGCAGTTTCGGGTCAAAACGGGGTCCGCCGGTGGGCCCGCTTTGCACCGAAAAATGTGTCCGGGTCAACGGTCTCCAAATTCACCAAACTTAGTGTCAACAGGTCAGGAACGCTGATACGAACCCAACGGAACTTCCAGATTTGGATTCTGATGAGCCGATCACAAAATCGTTCGTCGAGCGGGGCCTGTGGGGCCCACGACACGCGATTTCGTCAACGTTCTCAGAATCAAACCAAACTTGACCCACAGGACCAGCGTATCGCTAAGAGTCCGATGGCGCAAGTTTCGTCTCGATCCGACGAGTGTACAAGAAGTTAGGGCAAAAAGCAGAAAAGTCGGATACGGACGATTTCTGCGGATACGCGTTGATTCCGGTGTGCACGCACACCCGAATCATCTTCCGTGAAATCTCACACGTCCGTATCGACGATGCGCACGTATCTGTGAAGACCGCACGCGACCAAGTCGTCCCGTTTGGCGGGGCGTACTCAGTTCCGGGGTGAAACAGGGTCTGGTTTTTCCTGTTTTTGGATCGCGGTGTGCGATCACTACAGGACGCGATGCCCCGAGCGGTTTATCCGGGCACCGAGAGGGTCATACAGGCTTCGCAACACAATTTACGGAATTGAAAACGGAGATACAGGGTGCAAGATACGAGTACCTGAACGAGACTCGAGAAACAGGGGATTTTCGTGTCCGTGTCGTGTCCGACACGACACGACGAATTGGGAAATTAGGGTTTTTAGGGTTTCTGGAGATTTCCGGCGGCGGCCCGGCCGGAGGAGCGCCGGAGGAGGCTGGGGGGCGGCTCGTCGGCTGCTGGGGCATCGGCTGGTGGCGGCGGAGCCGACGGGAGGTGGGCGGAGGCGCGGCGGAGCTCGGGCGGGCTGAGGCGGCTAGGTCGGGGAGATCGAAAGGGGAGGAGAGGGAAGAAGGAGGAGGAGCTGCGGCTGAGGGGGCCGCTGGGACGGCGGAGGCGGCTGCCGGCGCGTGTCGAGTTGAGGCGGAGGGGAGAGGGGGGTCGACGGCCGGAGGGAGGAGGAAGGGAGGGTTTAAAAAGGGGGAGGAAGCCGGTGGGTTAGGCGGAGGAGGCGGAGGAGAGAGGGGAGGTCGGCCGGCGGGTGCGGGGTCGTGGCGGGCGTGGCGCGGGAGAGGCGGAGCGGGCGCTGGCCGGCGGATCCGGCGGAGGAAGCGGTCAGCGGCGGAGAACGCGGGGGCGGCCGGGTCAGGGGAGAGGGGTGCGGTTTGTGGGTCGGGTGCGGGTGAACCCGACCCGATCCGTTATGGAGGGGGGCTGGGCCGAGTGGTTTGGGCCGGGGTCTGGTCCAGTGGGCCGGGCTGGGGAACGGGCCGGATTTTATTAGGATAATAATAATAATAATAATAATAATAATAATAATAATAATAATAATAATAAATCAAATAATTGATTAATTAATTAATTAATTAAATAGTTTTTAGGAGATTAAAAATAGGTCCGGGGTCCAATAAATTCCAGAAAAATTACCCTAAGTCAAGTTTTCCATTTTACACCCAAAAATATTATTTCCATGATATTTTAATATTATTTATTAACAAATAAAAATTATTTAATAATTAATAATCCTGATTTTAATTACAAAAAATTCTCAGAAAATTCCAGAAAATTGCAAAAAATCAAATTTTAATATTTTGAAAAATCAAGGGCTTACACTTTATAATCCTACCATTTAGTTTTATGTTATTAGTTCAAAGAAAAATCTACTAGGCATCTAGCTATTGGTTCAATGGAGGATTGTTGACTGGGAGAATATCACGAATAGTGGGTAGTCCTTTGAGATATTGAGGGGTTACGGACCCAGAACCACTATTATCTACTAATTATTCTTTTGTGTAAAACAAGTCCTATGGGAGGATGGCCTTAATGAGTTCTCAGGCATTTTGAATGTTTGGTGTACTTAACAAGAAGCACGGTAGCACAACACTACAAATGAGCGTAAGGTCTCCATGCTACAGCGGGTGACACCACCAAGAGGTTCCTCGGTAAGGGTAATGCCTCAGCTTTGCGAGCCATGTCACATCGGCGTAGCACCGCACATAGACAGGTAGCCTAATGTTATAGAATGAAGAGTGTAGGTAGTACTACAAAGAGGCTGGTGTCCTTATCTTACAGTGTTGTGACACCACAAAGGTAAAAGATGTAAATCCTCGACTACGCGAGCAATGTCACAACGGTGTAACACTGTAAGGAAGCACAAGGCTTCATGCTAGGTTGTTTGGCACTACAAAGAGGCTGGGACCTCATGCTACAGTGGCATGATACCACAATGACGTGTAGCCTCGGCTCTGGGTCATGTCATAGCGGAGTAGCACCGCAAGGAAGCTCGAGGCTTCATGCCAAGGACTTTTTAAAAGAACTCACCTAGAGTGTATGGAAAGATATATAGGTCGTCTATTGAGGGTAAACTTGTAGACGTCCAAGATACATACACCGAAACCAGACATGCACAGGGACTTTAATTTTCAACCGGAAGCACAGCTGATGTCATTATGTGAGTGAAAAGAATTGCAGCTATGGTGCATAATTCAAGGCTTAGTCCATTCTTGTATCATACTGTTATTCGACCCATACGAAAAGATTCAAGTCGAAGCGACATCTACCCTAATGCATGATGGACAATCATTGTGGGGAACGCTCAACCCATATATTGAGATATGTAGGGGATTGTTGGTATTTTTGCCTTTGAACTAGTAAAGATAGACCCACATTGGCTACACCACCAAGTGGGTATCTCAATATAATACTTTATATGTGTTGAGGTGTGCACATGGGGTGTGGTGGGGCATACGGGTGCCATGTGGGGATGTTTTATTAGGAGAAAAAATGATTAACTCCTCAATGAAAGATTTTAAGATTTTTGTCATGCTTTTGGATATTATTCCATAGGATCTAAGCCCCAAAGGGGCTTAGCGACTGGGACTCGGACTCAAGTACGCAAAGTGGTACTTTATTGGCGCACTTTGCACTTAGCACATCAGCATCGTTTCAAGGCGCTTGTGCGCTTTTGTTACGCTCGTGAGCTCATTTTATGCGCAATTTTTATGCTCGGTTTGCATGCGCGTGTTGCATGAGCCGGTGCTGAGCGGGTGCTGAACTGGCGCCGAGCGAGTGCTGAACGGGCTATGTATTGGGCTGCGATTGTGGGATATCAATTTTGTATATTGGCTTTTTAGTCCCACATCGGAAAGAAAAGTAAGATGGGCTTCCATCATTCCCTATATAAAAAGATCTCTAGCCTCCTTTTGAGACACACCAAAAATTAAGAAAGAGGAGTCCGAAGGAGTCCGTTCGAGTCACACAAAGAGGTGACTACGAGTGTTCCAGAAGTTCTCTTGTGAACTTGCTGACTCCTGGGAGCTGATCGTCGATAGAGGACGAATCTTGCTTTGAGCAACGGTGGTCTTCACCGCCCCAGCAAAAATAATATTTTATTCTATCTTCATCTCTTTTCTTCTAGTTGTAAACGTTTTATCATAATTGCAACTGCGTTTGCAAGGAAGAACGTATTTTTGGTTCTTTAGCTCAGTAACCTAGAATGAGTTGTAATCAACTATTATATTATATTTTTATATAGTTCTTCGTTGGATCGAAGCATATCAGTGAGAAAACTTTTGTGTGAACTCCTGATCTCGACTTCAACTTCTTGTTCTACAATCTTTGATTAAGCCTCGGGACTAACAGGTACAAGTAGAGTCGGCCCTGGGAGAAGTCGGATAAGCCATCGAGCTTGGACAACCCCCCAGACCCTTAAGTCCCCATCTCTCCGCCAATAGAGCATCTGTGGTCCACCCTAATTTCTCTCTGTCAGTGGAACTAGCAATCCACTCGGCCTATATTTTGAGTTCTCAACTGGGAATGCCTCGAGTAGCGGAAGGCGAGAAACTTGGAATCTGAGCTCCATGACGCTGTCATATCCGAAGACTTGGACGTCGCTGTCAAGCTCACTCACCATAAATTTTTTAATATCTTCTCTTGGAATCAAGGATAAAGGGCAACCAAATTTAACTTCGACAAGGACAACTCAACCCCCGGGCTGACCCTGGGTAGAAGTGGCAATCAGCAGAACTCTCAAGACCGATGATCAAGCCTAATATAGAACAATATCACAGTCATCTAAGCTATCTTTTTTTTTTCTATGTTATTGCCAAAAGAATGATATTACAAAACCTAATTAGCCGATTGACTCATGGTACGTAGATCTATTTTTTGGATATTCAATTTCTCATGCACTTAAATAGCACTTATGTTACGGTAATAAAAATGTATTGTTTGATTGTATCATGCTAACACCAAAGAAGATGTAATCTTTGGAAATTATGCAATTAGAGTGTTGCAAATATTGTCATAAGTAGTGTTGCAATTATTTTTACTTAATATGTTGTCATAGTATGAAAAAATAACATAATATTTATTGCATCAATTATATCATGTATATCAAACAAGACATTAAAATTAATAAAAATGGTAAAACAGATGTATAAACACTAACAGTTGTAGCAACATTCTCATGACTCCTAAGCATTGGCATTAGACCTTGTCAAAATAATAATAATAATAATAATAAACTGAACCCAATAAGGAGAAACAGGAATGAAGTACATTGCTCCGGCTCAAAGAAGAGGTCAAACTTCCGTTCATTCTCTTTTAACAAACTTCTCCCTCGCACTCGGACAATCCTTCCTCAACTGTACTCCACAAAGTTTGCACAACCATCCAATGCCATTTCATCTGAGGACTTTAAAAGGAGGGGAGACTCCCCCATCAACACTCACAAGGCCAAATTTAACTCATTCTTTCTTTCTTAATTATTGCAAGGGAAAGGTGAGTAAATAAAACCAAATCAAACCAAACCAGATGGCCAAGTCTCTCGCCGCCCTCGCCCTTGCCCTCTCCTTCGTCGGCGTCGCCCTCGCCGCCGGCAATTCCTTCACCATCCAAGGCCGAGTCTACTGCGACACATGCCGTGCTGGATTCGAGACATCCATCACTGAATACCTCGGAGGTAACTAATTGTGTTTGTGTATTGTTCTTTATATATAGTAAGATATTTATGCATACATATTTTGGTGGGTACGTAGGTGGTCGCGTTGCGGTCGAGTGCAAGAACTTCACCACGGAAGAGGTGACCCTGACCAAGGAGGTGGACGTCGACGCCACCGGAACCTACAGCGTGGAGGTGGAGGGCAGCCACGAGGAGGAGATCTGCGAGGTGGTCCTCCGCGAGAGCCCGCGGAAGGACTGCAGCGAGATCAAGGAAGGGAGGGAGCGCGCCCGCGTCGTGCTCTCCCGCGACAGCGGCATCTCCTCCGGCGTCCGCTACGCCAACTCCCTCGGCTTCCTCAAGGAGGAGCCCCTCCCCGAGTGCGGCAAGCTCCTCCAGATGTACGCCTTGGCCGATGATCTCGAGTAGCTAAGCTAGCTACGATATATGAGCTAGCTTTTCCTTTCACCAGCACTCACTTCACATATATATATGTTACGTGACATCTCCTATATATATCTCAGCCACTGGTTGGTTTGTACGGCCTTGTGTAATTAATATATTCTACTTAATAAAATCAACATGTGTCTTATATGGTTTGCCAAATGCATGCATGCAGTGTCTAATCTGCATTGTTATACACAAATATTGTTGCTATGTTTTCATATAGCTCTATTTTTTTTTTTGGGGGGGAATGTATCTCGTGCATTTCGATGCAATCCATAAATAGATAAATAGGAGGTAATATTAGGTATAGTGGAAAAAAAATCCTTATAAGATTTATACTTTTAGTAACAAAAAATTCAATAATTTTTTCTCAATTTTTGGATACTTTGCTCAAATCACCCCCTCTATCCTAGCTGGCTACAATTTGAATATTGAGTCAAACTTTGACGAAAAAATGCTTGAAATATTCATGCACCTGACAATTCAAGATTTTTAGTGTCTTATCCTCCTTATGTATAGGCTACTCCATATTCTACCGTTCTTTCCATTTTTTTTCTCCATGTTTCATCCGTGTTGGGAACGAAAGTGCGGAAACCGTTCTCCAAACCAGAGAGAACCTGCGAGAGAACCAAGCAAAACGCACAAACCAAAAACGTCAAACATAAATCACAGACATAGAGATTTTTGAGGTGTAAAATTCTTGCGGAAAAAACCACGGGATGATCGGAGCCCAACCCTGAAAAGTCTCCACTAATATAATAAGAAATACACCGACTCCTTACAAACTTCTCACCGATCCAAATGGATCACCACAACTCTTTTGGAATAGAAAATAGATTATAACCACGAAGAAGAAAAATAACAAAAAATACCTGAAACTGATCTCCTTCTTTGAAATAGCCTCCAATTCTTCTTTCTCCTCTTCAATGTTGCAATGTCACTCTTGCCTCATTTTCTCTCCTTGTTGCTATATTTTTTTTTAGAGAGAGATATTTTAGGGCCAGGAGACACCTATATATAGCCTCAAACCCACAAGTAGCATTCCTATTATAGATAGAAATATCCAATCTAAATCCAAATTCATTGACATATTCCTATTATATGTAGGAATATCCAATCCAAATCCATTGAGATATTCCTATTATATTTATGAATATCCAATCCAAATAAATTGATGTATTCCTATTATATGTAGAAATACTCAATCCTACTCCGGGATATTTTTCACATAGGTTGGGAACCCCACCCACTCCAACAAATCTTATCCTTCACAACTATGTGGAGGGGGTCGTCATCCCGACGATCCGCCTGCAGTCCTCAAACTTTCCCTTAGTAGAACATTTGTGAACATATTTGCTCCGTTGTCATCTGTATGAACCTTCTCAAGCGTCGCTTCCTTCTTGTCACCACATCCCGTATCCAATGATACTGGGTATCAATGTGCTTGGACCGGCTATGAAATATCTGGTTCTTCACAAGGTGAATAACACTCTGACTATCGCAAAGCAAATGATACTTCTCCTCCTTTAGTCCAATTTTTTGCAACAGCTTCTTCATCCACAGCAACTCCTTGCAAGCCTACGTCGCCGCAATGTATTCTGCCTCTGTCGTCGACAAGACAACACACTTCTGTGAACGCGATTGCCACAATACCGCTCCACTAGCAAACATCATCACATAGCCCGAAGTCGATCGCCTCGTCTCTACATCTTCATCCATATCAGCGTCGGTATATCCAACCAGCTTTGGCTCGTCACTACTAAATGAAAGTCTCCAATCGGCAGTACCCTGAAGATATCGTAGAATCCACTTGACCCCACTCTAATGTACCCTTCCAGGATTGAAAGTGTACCTGCTAACTGTTTCGACTGCATGAGCAATGTCTGACCTCGTACATACCATAGCATACATAAGACTACCCACGGTTGAGGCATATGGAACTCGCTCCATATCTTTCTTCTCGTCCTCGGTAGATGGACACTACTCCTCAGTGAACTTAAACTGAGCCGCAAGGGGGTTACTCACTTTCTTCAATCCGTCCATCCCGAAACGCTGAAGTACCTGGTGAATGTCCTTCTTTTGGGACAAGTGGAGTAGCTTGGACTCTCTCTCTCTCTCTCTCGGCTGATCTCCATCCCAAGAATAGTCTTCGCTACGCCCAAATTCTTCATAGAGAAGGCCGCACCCAGTTGGCGCTTCAACTCTGCTATCCTGGTGGCATTCCGACCCACCAACAACATGTCATCAACATAAAGAAATAAAATGATAAAATCATCATCGACGAAGTACCTAACAAAAACACAATAATTCGATGTCGTCCGTGCATAGACACGCTCCCCCATAAATCACTCAAACTTTCTGTACCACTGCCTCGGAGCCTGTTTTAGACCATACAAGCTCTTCCTCAACCGGCAAACCAAATGTGACTTTTCCTTCTCACAAAATCCCTCTGGCTACTCCATGTACAACTCCTCATTAAGATCACCATGGAGGAATGTCGTCTTTACGTCCATTTGCTCGACCTCCAAGTCAAAACTGGCTGCCAATGCTAACACCACCCGTATAGATAACTGCTTGACAAATGGCAAAAAGATCTCATCATAATCTACGTATTTCCGCTGACCGTAGCATTTAACTACCAGCCTCGCTTTGTATCGAGGGCGAATAGCATCATCTGTCTGCTTCACTCTGAACACCCATCAATTTTTTAAAGCCTTCTTGCCCTTTGGCAACCGCACCAAATCATAAGTAGAGTTGGCCTCCAAGGAACTCATCTTCTTCTGCATGGCCTCCATCAACTCCTGCCTGTGTGCGTCTTTCATAGCCTCTACAAAACTTTTGGGTTCTTCCCCGCCAGTTAGTAGTACATACTCACCCGGTGAGTATCTCGTAGATGGTCGACGCTATCTATCGCTCCACCTCAACGGAACCACCGGTGTTGGCTGTATATCTACAGCCTCCTCCCCTCCAGGAACTGCCTCCTCGGCATGCTCATCCTACTGAGGGTCATCCTGACCATCATCAGCAGGCTGATGATCAAGGTTGAGAGCAACTCCATTTACTGGCTCCCCCATAACTGGATCCTCTGCCATATCCTCTGGAAACTGCTCGAAGCGAAATGACTCTAACTTAGGCAATTCCTCAGCCTCAGAAGGTATCTCAAAATCCTGAGTGTTGGTCATGGTCTGATCCTCGACGAATACCACGTTTCTGCTTTCGTAGAGCTTTCTTCCCACTGGATGGTAGAGTCTATAACCAAACTCATCCCGACCATAGCCGATAAAGATGCACCACCTCATCTTTGGCTCAAGTTTAGATCTTTCGTCCTTCGGTACATGCATGAAGGCCTTACAACCAAACACTCACAGGTGATTGTATGACGGCTCTTTGTCGTATCATACTTAGGCACATTACCCTGCAAAGGAGCACTAGGAGATAAATTAATAACATAAGCATCTGTGTAAAGTGCCTTACCCCAATAACTGTCTGGCAAGTTTGCTTCTGACAGTAAATACCGCACCATCTCCATTAGCGTCATGTTCATCTGCTCTGCTACACTGTTGGGCTGCGGTGTCTTTGGTGGAGTCTTCTAGTGTCGTATCCCTTACTCTCTGCAATAAGCATCAAAGGGACCAATATACTCGCCGTCATTGTCCGACCGAACACAAAGTAGCTTCTTGCCCGTCTCCCTTTCAACAAAGGCCTAAAACTCCTTGAAAGTGGGCAGCACCGGATCCTTAGTCTTTAAGGTATAGACCCAAACCTTCCTAGAATAGTCATCAATAAATATTATAAAATAAGAAGTACCACCAATAGATTTTACCTTCATAGGACCGCAGACATCCGAGTGAATCAACTCGAGCAACGCGGACTTCCTTGAACTTGGGTGACTTTGAAAAGATACCCTATTTTGCTTCCCCGCCAAACAGTGTGTACAATTCTCCAACTTTGCAGACTTTAGCCCTGGAATCACCTTCCTGTTCATCAAGTAGCTCATCCCCTTCTCGCTGATATGGTTGAGCCGCCTGTGCCACAACTCAGTAGACGCATCTGTAATTGTTAACCTCATGTTCCCCCTGTGCGCTCCCTTCTATATAGTAGAGTTTGGACCTCTTGCTTCCTCTGAAAATTACCATCAAACCTCTGGAAAGCTTCCACTGATTGTTTCCGAAGATACTGAAGAAACCATCGTCATCCAACCTTCCAACCGATACCAGGTTGAAACGGATATCAGGAACATGTCTGACATCTTTGAGAACACGAACTTCACCTGTCTTTGTCTTCAAATGCACATCACCAATGGCAACCGCCTTTGACACATCTCTATCGTCCATCTTCAACACTCTACAGTCGCCTGTTGTATAAGTAGCAAATAGTGTCCTGTTGTGAGATACATGCGCTGAAGCACCTGAGTCCACTAGCCAAAAATTATTATCGCATGAGAGGTTCATAACTATCTCATCACCTACAATGATCAGGTCGCCTCCATGTGTCGAGGTCGCCGCTGTAGTGTTCTCACTTTGCTTCCCCTTGTCGCCCTTCTTCTCTCTCTTCTAAGCGAAATAGTTTCACTTGATGTGGCCCTTCTTGCCATAATGGTAACACTCCGAGTTCTCGTACCGACCCTTGGACCTTCTCCTGCTTTTGTCTCTGCCATCGCCTGGACCCTTGCTTTTACCCCTTCCACGGTTCTCTGAACCAAGCTCCTCTAAGTGGGATGTGGATGAAGTGCCCTAAGAACGTCTTCGCATCTCTTCATTCAATACCCCGCTCTTGGCAAACTTTAGACTGAGCACGCCTTCCAGATAAGAAGCGATCATAGATAATTGTATGGTCTCCCATGAGTTTGGCAATGTACACAGCAACCATAGTCCCTGAACCTCGTCGTCGAACTTGACTCCCATCGAGGATTGCTGGTCAACAACGCCTTGGAACTCACTCAAGTGATCCGTAATAGAAGCACCATCTTTGTACCGCATACCCAACATCATCCAGATCAGGAATACTTTATTTACTCTGGTCTTCTTCGCATACAAAGATTCCAGCTTATCCCACAGTGTCCTCGCGTGCTCAATGCAGCCAATGTGGTTGTACACGTTCTGGTCAACGAACTGCCTGATGTACCCACACACCTGTATATGCTCGAAATTCTAGTCATCTTCGATTTTTTCATTGGGCCTCTCGGAAGCAAATACCGGCAGATGCAGCTTCTTGACAAA
Organism: Iris macrosiphon; assembly: GCA_036927795.1. Taxonomy (NCBI): domain Eukaryota; kingdom Viridiplantae; phylum Streptophyta; class Magnoliopsida; order Asparagales; family Iridaceae; genus Iris; species Iris macrosiphon. The sequence continues at coordinate 16,653 of JAYESA010000619.1, forward strand.
TAGCAGATCCTTTAACTTGCTCCTCCAGTAATGATAGTTGGTACCGTTCAGGTTTACCATGCGCACCGACTTCGCGTCCATCTCTCCTCCCTGGTTTGCTTGTCAACTCCTGACACCCTTCTAAAATTCCAGAACCTGGCTCTGATACCACTTTGTTGGGAACGAAGTGCGAAAACTATTCCTTAAACCAGAGAGTACCTATGAGAGAACCAAGCAAAACGCACAAACCAAAAATGCCAATCACAAATCGCAGACACAAAAATTTTTGACGTGGAAAACCCTTGCGAGAAAAATCACGGGACGATCGAAGTCCAACCCTGAAAAGCCTCTACTAAAGGAATAATAAATACACGGACTCCTTACAAACTTCTCGTCGATCCAAATGGATTACCACAACTCTTTTGGAACAAAAAATAGATTATAACCACGAAGAAGAAAAACAACGAAAAATACCCGAAACTGATCTCCTTCTTCGAAACGGCCTCCAATCTTTTTTCTCCTCTCCAACGTTGCAATGGCACTCTTGCCTCATTTTCTTTCCTTGTTGCTATATTTTTTTAGAGAGAGAGATATTTTAGGGCCAGGAGACACATATATATAGCCTCAAACCCACGACTAGCATTCCTATTATAGATAGGAATATCCAATCCAAATCCAAATCTATTGACATATTTCTATTATATGTAGGAATATCCAATCCAAATCCATTGAGATATTCCTATTATATTTAGGAATATCCAATCCAAATAAATTGAGGTATTCATATTATATATAGAAATATTCAATCCTACTCTGGGGTATTTTTCACATAGGTTGGAAACCCCGCCCACTCCAACACTCCGTTCCCACTCAGTTTCACAATTAGAGCAATTTTTTAAACAATGAGGATTTTTTTTTGTAAAAAGTGTTAATCTTGCAAGATTTTTTTTTTTACTTTACCTTGGTAAATATTGTACAACATTTTAGCAACTTTTTATACGATTCCTTGGTTACCCGACTACATAATATTTTCAACCATGCTTTATGGCCACCGGATGACGTGGCCTCTCTAGATTGGAGGAGGGAGAGGCACAAATTTTGGGAGTGAGCCCTCCAAGCTAGCAGGGGGTTGTGGGTTTGACACGTGGGCGGAGGCTTGATGGGAGCCAATCGGAAGGGGCCATTAAGTGTTTTTATAATATTTTTGCTATTTGTATGGGTTGTATCCGACTATACTAAATATTTATTGCATGAGTCTTACCGGACTATACTATATTTTTAATGTATGAGATTTGAATTCAATCTGCATATCTTGAAATCTTGCTTGAGTAGACCCTAATCTAAAGAGTTATTTGTTTTTATTTATATAACACACATACACACACACACACACACACACACACACACACACACACAATTGATAATGATCTCCACTACCCTCCAAATTTTTTAATTAGTGCTACCCTCCAAATTCTTCATAATATGATAATTGTAATTGTAGTTACTCCCAAAATATTGTCTAATTTTTGAGAGCTGGAAACATTAATTTTTTTAAAAAATGGAGGTAGTAGAGATATCATTATCAATTGGGGGGGAGGGGAGGGTAAATACAAATAACTCCAATCTAAAAAATGTTTGAATTTCAAAATAGGAAAATTGTTTTGTCTCTTAAGCATGTTGAAAAGGAGCCCAATCAGATTGACAAATTTTTTATGCAGATATATATTCACAATGATTTTGTTACTTTGCTATTAGAAGAGTTTAAAGTTCTTTTTACTTTGGTATTAATAGAGTTAAAGTTTTAGGGTCCGTTTTGATATGTTTTCTGAAATTTTGTTATGAAAACAGTTTTCTGAAATTAAGTTATAAAGTTATTTTCTGAGTATAAAAATTTTGTATTTGCGTTTGATTACTTTTATCTGGAAAGTAATTTTAAGAAACAAAAATTAAAATTTCTGTTTGGTAAAATAATTTTAAAAATTAATTTTTTTAACTGTGTCAATATTGTTCCTGTCCACTTGTGTCCCTCCAAAAACTTCACCGGTTATCATCTTTCTCGTCGACGAAGTTCCTAACTTCTCCGTTTGTCGTCGACAACCCCACCACAGTCCTCGAGTAGCATAGTGGCAGCGCCGAGGCGTCGACGACGTAGCCGATCATCTGTAGTCCGGTCATTACGTGTCCTCGAGTTCAAGCTCGTCGTGCCGTTCATCGTCGTCGACGTGTCCTCGAGTTCGAGTTTGTCGTATCGTTCGTCGTCGTCGTTGACGACAACGACGTAGCTCTCGAACAAACCGGAGAGGGAGAGGAGGGAGGCGAGGGTGAGGGTGAGCAGCGAGAGGAGGGAGGCGATGGAGTCGGGGAGGGAGGAGGAGGCAGAGAGAATGAAGAAAAGGTTGTACGTGTGGGATCCGCAAACAGAAGAAAAAAAGTTGTCCTGAAAACCAATTTTTTTAATTTTTAAAATTTGTGTTTAAACAGTCACTTCTCCAAAAAAAAAATCTGAATTTTTTTTCCAGAAGTTAGCTGTCAAACACACTTTTTGAAGATTTTGAGTTTAAAACTCAAATCATATGAAAATAAACGGCAACCAAACGGGCCCTTAAGCTCTCATTGGGAGTACACAGAAGTAACATAAATCAAAAGTTTACTTTTGTCGAATCGAAGTTTTAAATCTTAGCAAGTCTATGGTAAAGCACGGTCTCGAGGTTAATTTGGTTCTCATTTTGATGACTTTTATTTATTTATTATTATTATTATTTGTTGTGGCTTTTATTTTTTAATCATGGCAATAAAGAATGCGTCCCAATCTTTGGATCGAAACACGAGAACCAAATTAGCCCAAGGAGGAATCCTACTTGTCCTTAAGCTGAAAGGTTACATTGGATTGTGTAATTGTAGTCAATGTAATGAGCCCCTAAATTATGTACCTCAAATTTATGTGTTAGTTTTATGTGCCTATGTGCTAATAATTAATTAGAAATCTAATACACTTGGCAACCTTAATGAGTATTAATAAAAGTAGAAGAGCTCACCATATGCTTTAGTGGATAAGTTCAACTTTTAGTGCACCCTTTTGTTTCTTGTGATTCAAACAAACATGGCATTGCCATAATTTTATCAAAAAAAGGTAGAAGCTGAAAATCCGTGTATAGATTATAATAGATTTTACACAATAGTTTCTAACATATTGATCGTAGGGAGAAATTTTAGTGGAGAGAAATTATGTTCCGCCATTTTCTCTAGCAGAATTTTGGCCGACTATTGGCCAACATTTGGATTCTTCCTCCCCCCCCCCCCCCACACACACACACACACACACACATATATATATATATATATATATATATATATATATATATATATATATATATATATATATATATATATATATATATATATTTGTGTGTGTGTGTGTGTGTGTGTGTGTGTCAACATAGAGAAAAGAAAGAGAAGAAAGAAGAAAAAAAAAGAGAAAAAAAGGGGAGAAAGAAAGAAAGAAAGAAAGAAAGAAAGAGGAGTAGCAAACAAAAGATGCACGAGCAGCCAAAAAGATTAGTATGTATTTTTTTAAAGTACATTTCATTATTTTAGTTAGATGGTAATTGTTTATAACAAAAATATTTTTAAATTAGATATATAATCATATCCTAAACTATAACCATATCCTTAGCTAACCCTAAATCCTAAATCCTAAACACTTAACCCTATAACTCTAATCCCTAAAACCCTAACCTTAAACCATAACCCTAAACACTAACCTTATAACCCTAAATCCTAAACCCTAAACAATACGCATAGACCCTAACCCTAAATACTAACCTTAAAATTAAACTCTAATGTTAAACCAAATCCTAACCCTAACCCTAACCATAAAGCACTTAAATCATAATCTAAATCACTTTGACATCAGTCATTTTACAGATAGTGGCCAAAATGATGGATGTATTCCAAGTGGGTCCACCACTGACATCATTATCTAGCAGCGCCAAACCCATATATCTAGTTTGTTATTTCTATTTAGGTATTTTTTTTATATTTTAATTGTGTTAGTTATATAATTATATTTTTCCATATATTTAGTAATACCAATATATATATATATATATATATATATATATATATATATATATATATATATATATATATATATATATATATATATATATATATATAGCTACTATTATAATGTTGATGTGCGATTGCGAGAGCAAGGCATAAGGTGGTACAAAAGGAAGTATGGTGAATGGAAGCTAACTTGCGAGCAAGAGTTATTGGTGCATGACTTTGGCTTTCGACATATTGACTAGCTACGTTTTCTACATCATGATAGAGACTCGATCATAAGTCTCATTGAGTGTTGATGGTCCTAATGCAATACATTCCAGCTTTCAATTAGAGAGAGAACCATAACCCTAGCAGATGTTGCAAATATTATATGGTTACCTATTACAGGTGATACTATAATATTTGAGAGTAGTAAGATCCTAGTATGTTGATCGTACATTACCTTGGTGTGGATCCGCCCGAGGATATCTGTATTAAAAGTTTAATCAGGTATAGTTGGTTCGCATGAATTTTTTAGAGCTATAGAGCGTACCGAGGACACAAAGTTCATGTGAATGACTATCGGGTATGTATTTTAGTGTTAATGTGTTGTAGGATAACATTTTTTTAATGTAACTCAAACCATTTATTTCTCATATTTACGAATCACAAGTTGTACTAAGGCCTATTTACTAGGCTTATGTAGTGCATTTCTTTTTCTCGACGGATTAAGAAATAGGATAAATGTGTCTTCTAAAATTTATGGATAATTTGGTAGAACCTACGAGTCATGCTTGGGGAGTATCAAAGTTGGTATATTTATATCACTCCTTGACAGAATTTGTGAGAAAGAGATCATTAGACAAAATGCCCAAAAATATGTGTGGTTGCATGACACTACTTCAGGTATGAATAAAACAAATTTTGTCAATATATCGTATACAGTTTCAAAATGTGTGCCTTATACCATATTATTTCTCTTGTTTCTTGTAGGTTTGGCCATAAGACTATTTTTTTATTGGTAAGCCAATGCTTGATATCTTTCCGACAGCTTCAAGGTAGATGACAGATACAGAAAATTTGTCACACTGTATTTACTTGGTGGCGTCAATTTATCAAAACCAATTTAGTACGCTACAATACATGGAAGTAAAGTATTTAATTATTTGCTAAGTTATTTTTTTGGTTAAATATTATGTTTATCATTTTTTTATGTTTTCAACATCAAATAGGTTAAATGGTTTCCTTACATACATGACGTCAATTTTTCTGAGATATAGACAACCTCCTATAATTTTAGTCTCTATAGGTATTGCGACATATACCATAATATCATTGTGTTTTATCTCATTGGTTGTGTTATACAACAACTCGAGATGAAAAAAGATAACTTTCGATGAGCCACTATGTTTGAGCTTTGGTAGAGGCAATGCATTTGCAAGAGTCTGCTCTATGATTCCTGATTAGAGTTCCAAATTTTAGACATATGATGTGGCACACATATCTCAACTGACGACAAATATTGATGATAGTAAGTTTTCTGAATAATTAATTATAAATTTTAATTAAGTACGAAGGTGTGTTATGCTCATATTTTATTTAAATGATGTAGCACTCTGTGATGTCTTACCGACGTTGCCGCAGAGCCCCTCTTATAAGAAACATGGCTTATGGATACGAGAAGATAATGTAGAAGCACAAAAAGTATGCCTCCCCTAAAGGATGATTAAAACCGGGTTCAGTAGAAGTAGTGGTGTACTACACTTCAGACTCCAAACGATAAAGCAGTGGCATACTCCATGTGCTTTACTTTTGTGGCATATTCCATATGTCTCGACTTAGCAGCGTATTTTGCTCACAATTATCCAACACAATAAAATGGCGTACAATGCCACCATTCGTCAAACACTAAATGAGATGAACCTGACAGCTGACAATCTCACACAACAGTCATAGAGATCACAACATTCAATGCAGAAGATCATTGGCATGCCGACCCAGATTATCGTCTAGCGACCGAGTAAAATTTCCACTTTGTTCATTTATACGCCGATCTTCTAGTTTTCTCTCAGTACACCAAGGTTCTTACCTCTCCACAGCACGCCAAGGTCATTACTTCATCAGAGTACGCCTACGTTACCACGTTAAAAGCTGCCTCAACTAGACACACCAAGGCATTAAATGCAGAGGATTTCTAACACGATGACCCAGGTTGTCACTTGTCGTTTAGTGACCAAGGTTGCTACCTCAGTCCAAGTATGCTACCAATGCCACTTTACTATGATACGCCAATAGTGCTACTTCGAACAGAGTATGCCGTTGATGCTATCTCTTTCGAATAGGCTGACTTGGATACTCTAGCAATGGTCCTCCAATGGTGCTACCACTCACTGAGTACACAAAAATTGGTCCTTTGACCTGAGTACGCCTACATGGTTATCTCCTCAGGCATACGCCAGTATGGTTATTTCTTCATATGTACGCCAGTACGGCTACTACTTTTCAATATCATGTGGTATTAATAACCGATAGTAAGCGGTTATGGTGATGTGTCATACATGGAATATCCTTCATGGACGTGTACATGCAACTACCCCCATGTCCTGAGCCTTCCTCGCATAGGAAGCCACGTGTCGAGCGGTCAGTGATCTGTGCACCCATTTTCTAGAATATGGGCTGCATGCCTTCAAAATGTACGCATACAACATCAAACACAATGTATATTGCTTGCGCGTATGCGTGCATCATGTAACCGTCTTCAACATAAAATACTATAAATATGTGGATCAACATATTCATCAAGGGTAGCCTGGACAGACAGAGGAGAAGAAGAATAAAAACTTTTTTGTGCTCGTATAACCAAGCTCTCTCATTGCCAGACTCTCCAAATCATCCAAGTATTTCAGCATGTCTTCCTTGTGTCGAGTAGTCAAAGTAGTAAAGTAATCGACCGCAGATTAGATCTCCATAGCTATACTTTCTCAGGTTCATTGTACTTAGATTCCTGTTTAGGATCTTTTGGACCCCTATTCCTTTAATAGTTTGTAACAAAAAGTTCGTATAAACTTTTGTTTATGTCAAACAAGATGGTGTCTCTGCTGGGGATCAACCTTCTCCTCAGACAAGAAGGTGATAGCTCAACAAGACACCACGTTGATTGGTGTAAACCCCCTGATTTTTTAGGATTTTAAAATGGATTTTTTAGAAATTTTTTGTAATTTTCGGTGATTTTTTGGTAATTAAAAACAAGATATTTTCGGCATTAAATAAAATTAAATATTTTTTAAATATATTAAAATATTATGAAAATAATATTTTTGGGTGTAAAATGAAAAATTGGAATTAGGATAATTTTCCTGGAATTTATTGGACTCCGGAACAATTTTTAAAAGACCTAAAAAAATATTTTATTAAAAATCAAAACAAACCAGGTTGAACCGGGCTCAAACCGGTCTGAACCGGGCTGAACCCGGTCCAACCAAACCGGACCGAATCGCCCTGACCCTAACGGGTCCAATCCGGCCGACCCGACATGACCCGACTCGAGCCCTCACCCGCACGACTCGAACCCCCCCCCCTCCCGCGTTTTCCGGCAGCCCACGCGCCCCGCCCGGCCACGCGCCACCCCGCCCGCGTCTTCCGGCCCGCGTCGCCCGGCGCATGTCGCCTCCCCCTCCACCCCGCTCCCTCGCCACTGCCCTATAAAAACCCTAAACCCCTCCCCCTCAAGCCTCATCCCCTCCGCCACCACCACGGACCGCCACCGCCTCCTACCGCCGCCCTCCTCGAACCACCGCCGCCTCGCCGCCGTTCCTGCCACCGCCCTCAGCCACCAGCCTCTGCCGCCCTCTCCTCCTCCCTCGACCTCCTCCTCCTCGTCTCTCCCCAGAACCCACAGCCCCGGCTCCCCAATCGCCTCCGCTCGAAGCCCGTCCTCGACCTCCTGCTGTCACGCCCCAATCTCCCGCAAGCTCAATAGTCCCTGCTGAACGTGAAATCACCACGTTGCAGCTCTCCCGTGGGACAATCGTTCTCTTCGGGACGTGATGCCGTACGAGCTTGAAGTTGCGCTCGTACAAGGCGATGTTGTTAAACACCAAAGTTATCATCGAAACAACCAAGTCACAGCGAAAGTCATTTGTGTACCAAGCACACATCAGAGTATACTCAGCGAAGCTCACGATAGGGTCCAAATGAAATGCCCCGAGGCAATGCCACAAAGGCGATGCCACGAAGATGATAAAATACTCTTGCTCTTTTCTCTAGCCCACAAAGGTACTTACAGTTCATACATCTTGTCCCGTATATCCAAGCAGCGCCACTACGCATGCGTACCTAAAATATTTGCCTACAAACGTGGGTTAGTACACAGCCGTACTGGTGAGCGGGGTAACCCACTCGCCTAAACCGACACTAAGTAAAAATAGTGAATGCAACCAGTTATATGGTGATCTTTCTAGTTGAATCCTAGATTCGTTTCATGGCATATGGATGACATGTTAAGGAAAGCAGTAAAGCCGTTTACGCATGCAAGCATTCAATTATAAACCAAACGACAAGCAGTTATATATATATCCAGCCCGAAGGAAACTAACACGCAACCCGCCTTACTCAATGCCATCGCTTGCACGATAACATATCGAACTATCAGTCTCGCCTCAATATCCATCCTCAACCAAAGTAATATATTCAAATCTCGAGTGCACACTCTTGCCGAGGCAAGGCGGCCGCGTCTACACGATGCAACAAACCAACCAAAGTAAAGCAAGCCAACATTTATTCTATATGAAGTCACTGGCCAGAAGCCACAAAGGACATTGATCGGACCAAGATCAATAGGGCAATCCTACCCGATCCAGGGTTAGGCAGCTACTCCCGCCTGGTGGTATCGGACTACCAGCACTGCGCCCAATTGCGCGATGCCCATTGTTTCCTCCATGGTGGAACGGTCCCGGTGCCCCGGTACCTCATCCCGTTCCAAGAAACCAAACCATGTGCCACGCAGGTTGTCCGTGACTATGCAGACACAGTAGGTATGACGAGAGGATCGAAACATTCTTGCCCCACCAAGCGATCCTAGACTCGTTCAACCGATATCCAACCAAATATCCATAACCATTCTTCCAACATATCCAACCAAGGAATCCAAATCTCGACCTCAGAATATAGCCCAAGGCACCAAAATATCAAGTGTTTCATAGGTACGATGCCTCTTCTCAACACAATATTTCATATTGGATGCAACACCCCAACTCAGGACAAACCCATGGCCAAATGCCCCAACCGTGGCACAATGCCGCTTCAGTGGCACGATGCCCCGTTCGTGGCACAACGCCCTCGCCGATGCAGTTGTTCGGTTTTGAACCACAACTACTCGCTTTGCAAGACAAAGCGACCAAGTGATACTCGCGCACGGATGCACGTTTGCTCGCCCGAATTCTCGATATTCCCATTGCCTCCTTGTATCATTCCAACCATCCCAGTATAATCCCAAGTATCCAACCGATTGTCTCAAATGCATAATCCAACTATCGCTCCAACTATCCAACGCGTAAATTATTTCAAGCCACAATCCTACCAAGCCAACGACGTACACTCTATGCACGCCTCAGTGTAGTGATTCTCATTGTTTCAGCCCAAGTATTCAAGCCTTTTACGTATTTTTTATATTATTAGGCTTGAAGGAGTAGAGGAGAAGGGAAAGAGCCCACTCACATTTTTGATCCCATTAGGCATCATGTCCTGCCGATACGGCCAATCCCTTGAACCCGTGGTCCGATGCAAGAGCGATCTACTCAACTGGTATGACCGTACGAGCAGGTCGTGCTCTCCAAATCATCCGACCGATCGGACTAAGGAAGACGGCATTATCGCTTCCATTCAGCTATTCAGTATTGTTCCTGAACGAACACCTGATTTCCATCGAACCCGCTAGCCATCTGCACATTGAAACCAACTCGATTAATCCTTCTTCCCAAAATCCAACATTTTAAATGTAACCAGCATTTGACTCATTCGATCCGACTCAACGTAACGCTCCGAGCGGTTGCGGGGCATTACATAATATACCTGTAATCACCCTAAAATTTTAAAATATGTTAAAAATAATTTCTGGGATTTTCGATATTTTTAAAGAATTAAAACAAGGTGTTTTGGTCATTAAATAATTTTTAATTGCTAATAACTAATAATAAAATATGATAAAAATAAGATTTTATGTTGTAAAATGAAAAACTGGACTTAGGGTAATTTTTCTGGAATTTATTGGGCCCCGGACCTATTTTTAACTACCTAAAAACTATTATTTATTTATTATTTATTTATTTAATTAATTATTTAACCTAACCTAACCCTAGCCCAACCCAAGCCCATTGGACCCAGCCCACCGGGCCCAGCCCCAACCGAGCCCGGCCCATCCCCTGGCCTAGCGGGTCGGGCGGGTCGGCCAGACCCGAACCCGCCGCCCGACCCGACCCGGGAACCCTTCTTCCTCCCCACGCGCTGAACCGCGATTCCGGGCGACGGCGGCGGCTCCGGCCACGTCGCCCGCCCGCGCCCCGCGCCACTACCCCACGACCCCCCTCGACTCCGCCTTCTCCGCCACGTCTCGGCCACCCCCGCTCGCCTCACCCCTATAAATCCCCCATCTCCGCCCTCCTTTTCCCCCCAAACCAAACCCTAGAACTCCGCCGCCGGCACCCGCTCCAACCCGACCCCGGCCATACTCCAACGCCGCGACCTCCACCTTCTCCTCCGCCTTGCCAGTGCCTCACCACGCGGCTCGGCCCCTCCCCGAGCTCGAGCCGACCCCGCTGCCCCTCGATCCCAGCGCCGGTCGCCGGCCTCCCCTGGCCCATCTCCGCCTCCCCGAGAGCCGCCCAGCCCCTCGTCGAGCCTCCGCCGCCCTGAGCCGCCCTTCGCCGGCGAGTCTCGGCCGAACCCGACCCCGAACACGGCAGGCGGACACAGCAGCATCGTGATCCTTTTGCGTCGTGTCGGACACGGAATTTCCGGTTTCCAGGAGCCCTGTCCAGGTACCTGTATCTCACTGCTTGTTTACCCGTTTTCAATTCCGTCTGTTGCGTCGCGAACCCTGCGTGACCCTCTCGGTGCCCGTGCAACCCGCTCGGGGCATCGCGTCCTGTGGTGATCGCGAACCGCGATCCAAAAACAGGAAAAATAATGCCCCATTTTACCCCGGAACTGGGTACGCCCCGCCAAACGGGACGACTTGGTCGCGTGCGGTCTTCACAGATACGTGCGCGCCGTTGATACGGACGTGTGGGATTTCGCAGAAGTCGATTCGGGTGCGCGTGCACACCGGAATCAACGCGTATCCGCGGACACCGTCTCGTATCTGCCCTTTCTGGAACGTGCCCTAACTTTGTGTACACACATCAGATCGAAACAAAACTTGCGCCATCAGACTCATAGCGATACGCTGGTGCTGTGACCCAAGTTTGATTCGATTCTGAGAACGTTGACAAAATTGCGTGTCGTGGGCCCCACAAGCTCCACTCGACGGGCGATTTTGTGATCGGCTCATCGGAATCCAATTCTGGAAGTTCCGTTGGGTTCGTATCACCGTTCCTGACCTGTTGACACTAAGTTGGACTGATTTGGAGACCTTTAACCCTGACACGTTTCTCGGTGCAAAGTGGGCCCACATGTGGACCCCGTTTTGACCCGAAATTACCATTTTGCCCTTGTCTCCAAATTGGACTCAAGGACAGGCGTTTCTAGCTGTTTGATAATTTTTGGATCTGATGGTGATGTTTGTTTCAGCAACTGGAGTACGGCCTACAAATTTCGCTGAAGTCAGAGCCACAATTGGAGCCGAAACCCCAGGCAAGTGTACCTCGCCAAAGCATGCAGTCTCTGTTAATATTCTTTGGCTTATTTATACATCAGTGGACAATTATACCATGCCAACTTGCAATATTTTCTGTTATAGTACTTGCTGGAGTACTTATGTAAACATACATAAAATTGATTTAACTGTTCAACCCAGGACCGAGTGATTTTACTTAGCGTCCGATTACTAGTCGGGTGCCAACCCCGTACGCGGAGTTGTGTAACGTCACATAGACATGGATAACGAGACCCTATATATTCTCGTACTTGTCTTATCAAGTACATCATAACCCAGGATACTTGACACTATTCATGAGACAGGATCTTCCCGAGATATTCGTGGTGATTCTGTATAGGATACAGGACTTGACAGAGATATTTTATTTATAGACAATATGACTTGTTGCATTAGCTATAATCCTGCTAACATGGACATGAGACGTTATGGTCATGATATGCGTGATTATATTGGGTGGGGAGAGACACACAGGCTACAGACTGTTTCATATATATATCCACTACTATTGTGAGGTTGTAGACTCTCCAGCAGAGCTAGACCCTTTACGTATTATTACTGCTACCGGATCCCCGACACAGAGCTTGTAGCGGTCTCAGCCTGAGTTCTAGTGCTGCTCTTATATTGCATATCACTTAGCTGGTTACATAGTTTACCCAATTATTTACTTGTTGCTGCACTGCTTATTTATTTGGCTTGTATTTTCTGTACCTTGCTATGTCCCCTGAGGACCTGGAATGGATTATGTCCCCAGGTTTAGCTGAGGAGCAGTACCCCGAGATATACGGGACAGGAGCTGAAGCTATTACTGGACTTGATACTGGAGCAGAACCAATCCCTGAGCACGAGGTGACTGCCGAAGACTTTTTCTGAGTACCTGATTTCGTACTCAGTATTTACTTTATGTTTGACTCTTTTGTTCCTGGCCTATTGAGCCAGTGTATTCAGACTTATGTCGGATTATTTCTCCGACCTACTTGTTGAGACTTGTTGCTACTCATTTCTATTTTATTATGCAGTTGATTATATTTATCTTTTATGGATGAGATTAGTTGTGGCATGTTGTCGTAGACTTTATTTTACAGCTTAAGTGTGCCCTGATGGTTCCATTAAATTGGGTTGTCCATCGGTACGTGCTGCTGGCCATTGCCACGTGTCCAGTCCCTCGGTATTTTGGGACTGGGGCGTGACATAATTTTTGTGGTGGCCCATGCAGGTCTACGACTAAAATATTTGGTTTCAACTTAGGGACCGAACAGGCCTGCAGTAAGATAGGATAAGTTATAGGATCTCATCCATTGATTGAATCATTTTTGGACTCTATGTCGAATTCAATTTAATTGCTTGAATTGCATCCTGTTTGATTCCTCTGTGCATTCTCATTATTTTCTTTTGATGCAGAGTAATGGATCCCAGAAGTGGTGACAAGAACCCCTTGGGTACACCGCCCGAAGCTGTGGTTACCTATAAAACTGGGATAACGCCAGATACCAGAGGACAATCCTCTCAGAGCAACCAATCTGGCCAGCCAAGTTCCAGGTTCAGGCGTGATGACATCCCGCCTCCACCCCAGTTCCCTCCATCGATGCCTGTCTTTCCCCCAGAGCAGGCAATGGACGGACAGCAAATATTCCAGATGTTCTACGCCATGATGCAGGCCCAACAACAGATCCAACAAGAGGCCCAGCGTCATGAGGCCGAGTACTTAAGGAACAGCCTAGTCGCAGCATTGGAGCAGGCAATTCCACCAACTAGGTGACCAGCGACGGGATCTATCACATATTTTCGTCAACTCAAACCTCGTACCTTCTCGGGCAAGGAAGGACCAACTGAAGTTCATGAATGGCTTACGAACACGCAGCACCAGTTGGAGGCCGCTGAACTTCCAAAGAAAAAGTGGATGACTGCCGTCAGGATGCAACTGACGGACAACGCGCACCATTGGTGGCTGTCCGAAGAAAGGAGGCTCGGACATGATCAAGTCACCTGGGAGGAGTTCTCCCGACTCTTCCAGGAAATGTACATCCCTGCTGTTGCTCGGTCAGAACTCCGAGACAAGTTCAACCGCCTTATCCAAGGCAATATGTCAGTGGAGGAATACAACGCCGAATTTATTCGGCTGAGCCGCTTCGCCCCTTCTCTAATTTCTACCGAAGAAGAGAAGGCGGAGAAGTTCTTTGATGGACTCAGGTTCGAGCTCCAGAGGTTAATCGGATCTGTCGTGCCCACCTCATACACCGACGTCCTTGCTGCAGCACGTTGTATGGAGCGCGTTACTCGAAGGGAGTCAAGTCTAAAATGTCCATTCTCCTCAGCACCGTCCAAGTTATCACAGGGGGATTCTGCCAAACGACCCCAGAAGAACCTGCCTCAGAAAGTAGCATCAAAGAACCTACCTACTTGTTATTACTGCGGCAAAGTAGGCCACATTCAACAGGAGTGTAGACGCAAGCTGGGACTCTGCCTGGTTTGTGGATCCAACCAGCACTTCTCAAAGGACTGCTCGGAGCGTCGAGAGATAGCTCCAAATCGACCAGCTCTACCTACACCAAGGCCAGCTCTTTCAGCTGTGGGAGCAACACAGACAGGAGCTGGAGGAGCCAGGCCACCACTACCACCTCAGGCAGCATTATTTCAGCAGGCTCGTCAGCAGAGAGGTCCAGCTCAGGGACGAGGACAGGCATATGCACTAGCAGTCACGGAGGAAGCTACTGCAGGCGAGGTTATAGCAAGTACCATATTAGTAGCTTCATTATCTGCTGTAGCTTTATTTGATTCTGGAGCCTCACATTCATTCATAGCTGCTAGCTTCGTATCCACACATAGAGTAGCTACCGCACCTCTCTTGAAGATGAAGAGAATTCTTACGGGAGGTGGTATTATCCCAGTTAGTGATATCGGTAGATCATGCTCGGTAGTAGTTTGTGGCAGAGAGATGCGAGCCCAATTTCTGATCTTTTCTATGCCTGATTATGATGTTGTACTTGGTATGGACTGGTTAAGTCAGTACCATGCGACACTTGATTGTCGGCTTGGAAAAGTGATATTTAGACCCCCTAGCCTTCCTGAGTTTGAATTTCTTCGGGGAGCTGTAGAGCAAGGTGTCCAGCCAACTCTTAGGGTATTATCTGTAGAGGAGGAGTCAGGTTACCCAAGAGTCATATCGGAATTTGTGGATGTATTCCCTGATGATCTTTCAGGTTTACCACCTGATCGGGAAATAGAGTTCACAATAGACCTAACTCCAGGAGCCGAACCTATCACTTCATCGGTATATCGGCTAGCACCTAAGGAGTTAGTGGAGTTGAAAGAGCAAGTTGACGATCTTCTGGAAAAAGGATTTATCCGGCCCAGTGTTTCACCTTGGGGGGCACCCATACTTTTTGTACCAAAGAAGGATGAAACTGTACGCTTGTGCATTGATTACAGAGCCCTAAATGCTGTAACCATTAAGAACCGGTATCCCTTACCACGCAGTGATGACTTATTTGACCAATTGAGTGGTGCTAGGGTATTCTCAAATATTGACCTTAGATCCGGTTATCACCAGATTAGGGTGAAGAAGGAAGATATACCGAAGACGGCCTTCAGAACTAAGTATGGACACTATGAATTCCTAGTAATGCCGTTTGGTTTAACCAACGCGCCAACCGTATTTATGAGTTTGATGAACGGAGTCTTCCACCAGTACTTAGATAAATTTGTGGTTGTATTTATTGATGATATTCTAGTCTATTCCAAGGACCACGAAGAGCACGAAGAGCACCTCAGAATTGTGCTAGAAACATTAAGAAGGGAGAAGTTATATGCCAAACTCAGCAAATGTGAGTTCTGTATGGACAAGGTGCCATTCTTGGGACATATCATCTCGGGAGAAGGACTGTCAGTTGATCCGGAGAAGGTCACTGCAATAGAAACTTGGCCGACACCTACCTCCGTTGCAGAAGTGAGAAGTTTTCTCGGACTAGCTGGGTATTACCGGCGATTCGTAGAGAATTTTTCAAGGATTGCGGAGCCAATGACGAAGCTGACTCGGAAGGATCAGGAGTTTATATGGACGGAAGGATGCCAGAAGGCATTTGAAGAACTGAAGAGGCGTCTAACAACAGCACCAGTCTTGACTCTTCCCTCAGGGTCAGAAGGTTTTGTTGTTTATAGTGATGCGTCCGGTAGTAGACTAGGTTGTGTCTTGATGCAACATGGCAAGGTTATCGCTTATGCATCGAGGCAGTTGAAGGTCCACGAGAAGAACTACCCAACGCACGACCTGGAGCTAGCTGCAGTAATATTTGCACTGAAGATCTGGAGGCACTATCTGTATGGAGAGAAGGTCGAAATCTTTACTGATCATAAGAGTCTGAAGTATGTATATACTCAGAAGGAGCTCAACATGAGGCAAAGGTGTTGGCTTAAGTTGATGGTGGATTTTGATATAGATCTGCAGTACCACCCGGGGAAGGCAAATGTTGTAGCCGACGCCCTCAGCAGGAAACCCACGGCTTATTTCTTGACAGAGCAGCCTCAGCTATAACAAGACCTACAAGATCTCCAGATAGAGGTTATTTTACCTGGACAAAATAGCTTGCTGGCTAACCTCGAAGTTAAGTCATCGCTTGTGGAGAGGATCAAAGAAGCTTTGCCTACTGATGCCAGATTTTGAAGGCTGAAAGAGAGAACAGAAGCAGGCATGCAGACAGGACTTCGCATCCATGAGGACGGGATATTAAGGTGCGGAAATCGCCTATATGTTCCAAATGGAGAATTGAGGCAGGAGTTAATGACGGAAGCACATAGCTCCATATACTCTGTTCATCCAGGAGGAACCAAGATGTACCGAGACTTAAGGCAGTATTATTGGTGGCATGGAATGAAAAGAGAGATTGCCCGATTTGTGGCAAAATGTTTAGTCTGCCAGCAAGTAAAGGCCGAGCACCAAAGGACTGTAGGTATGTTGCAGCCGTTTCCCATACCTGAATGGAAGTGGGAGCATATTACCATGGATTTCGTCACCGGATTCCCAAGAAGCCCCAGTGGAAAAGATGCAGTATGGGTTATCGTGAATCGAATCACTAAGTCGGCACATTTCTTGCCATTTAGAGTCGGACAATCCACGGAAGTACTAGCCGACATGTATATGCGACAAAGATTACATGGAGTGCCGGTTAGTATTGTATCAGATCGAGACTCGAGATTTACGTCTCACTTTTGGCGAAGCATGCAAGAGAGTCTCGGCACCCGACTCAAATTCAGTATTGCCTATCATCCACAGACAGATGGCCAATCGGAGCGCACGATTCAGATCTTGGAGGATATGATGCGATCATGTATACTGGACTTTGGAGGATCTTGGGAAGATCATCTGCACTTAGTGGAGTTCTCTTACAACAACAGCTATCAGACAAGCATCCAGATGGCACCTTTCGAGGCGTTGTACGGAAGAAAGTGCAGATCGCCGATATGCTGGAGTGACGTTGGCGAACGTTAATTACTGGGTCCAGAGTTGGTAACAGAGACAGTTGATAAGGTGAAACAGATTCAGAATCATCTTCGTGCTGCCCAGGATAGACAGAAGTATTGGGCCGATACGCACAGACATCCTCTGGAGTTCAAGGAAGGAGAGCACATATTCTTGAGGATCTCGCCCACTCGAGGTACTATCAGATTTGGGAGCAGAGGCAAGTTAAGCCCAAGGTATATCGGGCCATTTGACATTTTGGAGCGCATTGGTGAGGTGGCTTATCGTCTTGCATTACCTCCATCCTTAGAGGGAGTGCATGATGTATTCCACGTCTCACAGCTGAGACGATACGTGACGGACCCAAGTCACATAGTCGATCATTCCGAGATCGCAGTGGGCCCTAGCTTGAGATATGAGGAACAACCAGTGGGTATACTCGACACCAGTGAGAAGACACTGCAAGGACAGACAATCAGACTGGTTCGGGTAGCTTGGAAACAACACTCCCCTGGCGAATCAACCTGAGAACGGGAGGATATCATGTGCCAGCGTTATCCACACTTATTCGCAGATGCATGTATAACCTAAGCATTCCCTTATTTCCGTAGTTCGTGCCCTTTTGTAGTTTACCCTTCGATTGCGAGGACGCAATCCTCTTAAGGGGGTAGATTGTAATCACCCTAAAATTTTAAAATATGTTAAAAATAATTTCTGGGATTTTCGGTATTTTTAAAGAATTAAAACAAGGTATTTTGGTCATTAAATGATTTTTAATTGCTAATAAATAATATTAAAATATGATAAAAATAAGATTTTATGTTGTAAAATAAAAAACTAGACTTAGGGTAATTTTTCTGGAATTTATTGGGCCCCGAACCTATTTTTAACCACCTAAAAACTATTATTTATTTACTATTTATTTATTTATTTAATTATTTAACCTAACCTAACCCTAGCCCAACACAAGCCCACTGGACCCAGCCCACCGGGCCCAGCCCCAACCGAGCCCGGCCCATCCCCTGGCCTAGCGGGTCGGGCGGGTCGGCCAGACCCGAACCCGCCGCACGACCCGACCCGAGAACCCTTCTTCCTCCCCACGCGCTGAACCGCGATTCCCGGCGGCGGCGGCGGCTCCGGCCACGTCGCCCGCCCGCGCCCCGCGCCACTACCCCACGACCCCCTCGACTCCGCCTTCTCCGCCACGTCCCGGCCACCCCCGCTCGCCTCACCCCTATAAATCCCCCATCTCCTCCCTCATTTTCCCCCCAAACCAAACCCTAGAACTCCGTCGCCTGCACCCGCTCCAACCCGACCCCGGCCATCCTCCAGCGCCGTGACCTCCACCTTCTCCTTCGTCTTCCCAGCGCCTCGCCGCGCGGCTCCGCCCCTCCCCGAGCTCGAGCCGACCCCGCTGCCCCTCGATCCCAGCGCCGGCCGCCGGCCTCCCCTGGCCCATCTCCGCCTCCCCGAGAGCCGCCCAGCCCCTCGTCGAGCCTCCGCCGCCCTGAGCCGCCCTTCCCCGGCGAGTCTCGGCCGAACCCGACCCCGGATACCGCAGGCGGACACAGCAGCATCGTGATCCTTTTGCGTCGTGTCGGACACAGAATTTTCGGTTTCTATGAGCCCTGTCCAGGTACCTGTATCTCACTGCTCGTTTACCCGTTTTTAATTTTGTCTGTTGCGTCGCGAACCCTGCGTGACCCTCTCGGTGCCCGTGCAACCCGCTCGGGGCATCGCGTCCTGTGGTGATCGCGAACCGCGATCCAAAAACAGGAAAAATAACGCCCTGTTTTACCCTAGAACTGGGTACGCCCCGCCAAACGGGACGACTTGGTCGCGTACGGTCTTCATAGATACGTGCGTGCCGTTGATACGGACGTGTGGGATTTCGCAGAAGTCGATTCGGGTGCGCGTGCACACCGGAATCAACGCGTATCCGCGGACACCGTCCCGTATCCGCCCTTTCTGGAACGTATCCTAACTTTGTGTACACACGTCAGATCAAAACAAAACTTATGCCATCAGACTCATAGCGATACGCTGGTCCTGTGACCCAAGTTTGGTTCAATTCTGAGAACATTGACGAAATTGCGTGTCGTGGGCCCCACAGGCTCCACTCGACGGGCGATTTTGTGATCGGCTTATCGGAATCCAATTCTGAAAGTTCTGTTGGGTTCGTATCACCGTTCCTGACTTGTTGACACTAAGTTGGACTGATTTGGAGACCTTTGACCCTGACACGTTTCTCGATGCAAAGCGGGCCCACATGTGGACCCCGTTTTGACCCAAAATTGCCATTTTTGCCCTTGTCTCCAAATTGGACTCAAGGACAGGCATTTCTAACTGATTTATATTTTCTGGATCTGATAGTGATGTTTGTTTCAGCAACTGGAGTACGACCTACAAATTCCGCTGAAGTCAGAGCCACAATTGGAGCCGAAACCCCAGGCAAGTGTACCTCGCCAAAGCATGCAGTCTCTGTTAATATTCTTTGGCTTATTTATACATCAGTGGACAATTATACCGTGCCAACTTGCAATGTTTTCTGTTATAGTACTGGCTGGAGTACTTATGTAAACATACATAAAATTGATTTAACTGTTCAACCCAGGACCGAGTGATTTTACTTAGCGTCCGATTAATAGTCGGGTGCCAACCCCGTACGCGAAGTTGTGTAACGTCACATAGACATGGATAACGAGACCCTATATATTCTCGTACTTGTCTTATCAAGTACATCATAACCCAGGACACTTGACACTATTCATGAGACAGGATCTTCCCGAGATATTCGTGGTGATTCTGTATAGGATACAGGACTTGACAGAGATATTTTATTTATAGACAATATGACTTGTTGCATTAGCTATAATCCCGCTAACATGGACATGAGACGTTATGGTCATGATATGCATGATTACATTGGGTGGAGAGAGACACACAGGCTACAGGCTGTTTCATATATATTGTAAACACCCTAAATTTTTCAGATATTTTTTTAAATCAATTTTGGGATTTAATATGCATTTTTCAGGAATTTACATAGGCCCTGTAGTGAGTTTGTAATTTTTAATTGCCAATAAATAACATTAAAATGAAATAAAAATATGATTTTATGGTGTAAAATAGAAAACCGGACTTAGGGTAATTTTCTGGGATTTTATTGGGCCTCAGACCTATTTTTTAAAAGCCTAAAAACTAATTTCTAATTAAATTAATTTTTTATTATTATTATTATTGTTATTATTAATATTTTTCGGTTTTTTTAGCTTTTGGGCCGGCCCGGCCCAGTGGGCCGAGCCCGTTTAGAACCCAGCCCAGCCCCCTGTTACCGGATCGGACGGATCGGTCAGACCCGAACCCGACCCGACCCGGATCCGCGGTCACCCTCTCCCCCACGTCTCCTCTCCCCGATCCCTCCGCCGGCGCCGAGTTTTCCGGCCGGCCACGTCTACCTCCACGATCGCCTCACCCTTCACCTCGCCCGGCGTCCCCGAGCCCCTATAAATTCCCCCTCTTCCTTCTCCTCCGCCTCATTCCCCTACCCTAACTCCGGCCATCCCCCTCCCCTAGCCGCGACCTCCGCCGTCCACCGCCTCCCGAGCTGCTGCCCAGCGCCGCGCCACCGCCTCCCTCACCCGCTGCCAGCGCCGGCGCCGCTCTCCAGAACCCCTCCCTCTGATCGAACCCGCGGCCAGCCACCGCAGCAGTGGCCGCCAGTGCTCAGCGCCGCCCGGAGCCCCGCCGAGCAGCTCGCCCCGCTGTGGCCAGCCGACTCCGGTGACCCCGACGAGCTGACCCTCCTCCGGTGAAGCCCGACCAGTCCGGCAGCCCCGAGGAGTGGCAGAAGCCCTAACCCTAGGCCGGACACTGCCCTTCGTGTCGGACACAGTGTCAAATTGACACGAGGACACGAGAAAACCCCGCTTCGTGAAGACCTGTTCAGGTACTCCTAATTTCCTCCTCGTAGCTAGGAATTCGATTCCGTAAATTTCTACGCGAAGCCTGCATGACCCTCTCGGTGCCCGGACAAACCGCTCGGGGCATCGCGTCCTGTGGTGATCGCACCCTGCGATCCAAAAACAGGAAAAACCAGACCCTGTTTTACCCCGGAACTGAGTACGCTCCGCCAAACGGGACGACTTGGTCGCGTGCGGTCTTCACAGATATGTGCGCCTCGTCGATACGGACGTGTGGGATTTCGTGGAAGCTGATTCGGGTGTGCGTGCACACCGGAATTAACGCGTATCCGCGGACATCATCCCGTATCTGCCTTTTCTGCAATTTATCCTAACTTCGCGGACACATGTCGGATCGAGACGAAACTTGTGCCATCGGACTCGTAGCGATACGCTGGTCCTGTGGGTCAAGTTTGGTCCGATTCTGAGAACGTTGACGAAATCGCGTGTCGTGGGCCCCACAGGCCCCGCTCGACGGGCGATTTTGTGATCGGCTCATCGGAATTCAAATCTGAAAGTTCCGTTGGGTTCGTATCAGCGTTCCTGACCTGTTGACACTAAGTTTGGTGAATTTGGAGACCGTTGACCCTGATACGTTTTTTGGTGCAAAGCGGGCCCACCGGTGGACCCCGTTTTGGGCCGAAATTGCCGTTTTTGCTCTTGTCTCCAAATTGGACCCAAGGACAGGCGATCCTAGCTGTTTGACACCTTTTGAGCATGATGGTACTATTTATTTTAGCTTTCAGAGACATCTCTTGAAATTTTCGAAACCAGGACCTTAGTGGAATTCAAACATCAGGCAAGTGCACCTTGCCAAACTTGCAGTCATTATTTTCATATTTTCTGTAAAAATACTCTGCTGAATTTCTTGTGCAAATTCATATAAACTAATCTAAACTGCTTAACCTAGGGAACGTATGACGTACCTAGTGTCTGATCATAGTCGGGTACCGACACCATACGCGGTGTTGGGTTCGTCATTTAGAGATGGATTTACGATTCCCTTACTTTGTACTTGACCTATCAAGTACCCTACAACCCAGGACACTTGACACTATCATGGACAGAATCCTCCTGAGATATTCGTGGTGATTCTGTATAGGATACAGGACTTGATAGAGACATTTATTATAGACAGTATGACTTGTTGCATTAGTTATAATCCCGCTGACATGGACATGAGACGTTATGGTCATGGCTTACGTGATTACATTGGGTGGGGAGAGACACATAGGCTACAGGCTGTTCTATATATATATATCTACTATTATTGTGAGGTTGTAGACTCTCCAGCAGAGCTAGACCCTTTACGTGTTATTACTGCTACCGGCTCTCCGACACAGAGCTTGTAGCGGTCTCAGCCTGAGTACTAGTGTTGCTCTCATTTGCATATCACATAGATGGTTACTTAGTTTACCCTGCTGTTCATTTATTTATTGCACTGCTTATTCAGTTGGCTTGTTTTATCTTGTGCCTTGCTATGTCCACTGAGGACCTGGAATGGATTATGTCCCCAGGTCTAGCTGAGGAGCAGTATCCCGAGGTATACGGGACCGGAGCTGAAGCTATTGCTGGAGCTGAACCGAACACTGAAGACGAGGTGACTACCGAGGACTTCTCCTGAGTGCCTGTCCCAGTACTCATTTATTTACTTCATGTTTATATCTTTTGTTCCTGGCCTATAGAGCCAGTTATTTCAGACTTAAGTCGGATTGTTGCTCCGACTGACTTGCTGTGATTTGTTGTTGCTACGTATTTCCATTCAGTATGCAGTTTATTTCTTTATCTTTATGGATGAGATTAGTGTGACTTATGTAGTAGACCTTATTTACAGCTTAAGTACGCCCTGATGGTTCCATTAAATTGGGTTATCCATCGGTGCATGCTGCTGGCCATTGCCACGTATCTCCAGTCCCTCGGCATTTTGGGACTGGGGCGTGACATGGTTTTTGTGGTGGCCCATGCAGGTCTAGACTAAATTGCTCGGTTTCAACTTAGGGACCCGACAGGCCTGCAATAAGATAGGTTATAGGATCTCATCCATTGATTGAATCGTTTTTGAACTCTATGTCAAATTCAATTTAATTGCTTGAATTGCATCTTGTTTTGATTCCTCTGTGCGTTCTCATTGTTTCCTTTTGGTGCAGAGATATGGATCCCAGAAGTGGTGACGAGACCCCCTTGGGTACACCGACTGAAGCAGGGTTTACCTGCGAAGCTGGAACGACGCCAGATACCAGAGGATAATCCTCTCAGAGCAATCAAACTGGCCAGCCAAGTTCCAGGTTCAGGCGTGATGCATCACGCCTCCTCCCCAGTTCCCTCCTACGATGCCTGTCTTTCCCCCAAGACAGGCAATGGACGGTCAGCAAATGTTCCAGATGTTCTACGCCATGATGCAGGCACAACAACAGATTCAACAGGAGACCCAACGCCGAGAGGCCGAGAACCTAAGGAACAGCCTGGTCGCAGCATTGGAACATGCAAACCCACCAAATAGGCGGCCAGCGACGGGATCTATTACAGATTTCCGCCAACTCAAGCCCCGTACCTTCTCGGGCAAGGAAGGACCAACTGAAGTGCATGAATGGCTTACAAACACACAGCATCAGTTGGAGGCCGCCGAACTACCAAGGGACAAATGGATGACTGCCGTCAGGATGCAACTGACGGACAACGCGCATCATTGGTGGTTGTCCGAAGAAAGAAGGCTCGGACATGATCAGGTTACCTGGGAGGAGTTCTCTAGACTCTTCCAGGAAATGTACATCCCCGCTGTGGCTCGGTCAGAACTCCGAGACAGATTCAACCGCCTGATCCAGGGCAACATGACGGTGGAGGAATATAATGCCGAATTCATTCGCCTGAGCCGCTTCGCCCCTTCGCTAATTCCTACCGAAGAGGAGAAGGCGGAAAAGTTCTTTGATGGGCTCAGGTTCGAGCTTCAGAAGTTAATCGGATCGGTCGCGCCCACCTCTTATACCGACGTCCTAGCTGCAGCACGTCGGCTGGAGCGCGTTACTCGGAGGGAATCAAGCCTGAAACGTCCCTTCTCCTCAGCACCGTCTAAGTCATCACCAGGGGAATCTGCTAAACGGCCCCAGAAGAGCCCGCCTCCAAGAGCAGCAACTAAGAACTTGCCTACTTGCCATTACTGCAGCAAGGTAGGACATATTGAAAAGGAATGTCGACGCAAGCTGGGACTCTGCCTGGTTTGCGGATCTGGACAACACTTCTCAAAGGACTGTTCGGAACGTCGAGAGGGAGTTCCGAATCGACCAGCTCCACCTGCAGCTCTTCCAGCTGGAGGAACAACTCAGACAGGGCCTGGAGGAGCCAGGCCACCTCTACCACCTCAGGCAGCATTGTTCCAACAAGCTCGTCAGCAAAGGGGTCCCGCTCAGGGACGAGGTCAGGCATATGCACTAGCAGTCACTGAGGAAGCTACTGCAGGCGAAGTGATAGCAGGTACCATATTAGTAGCTTCAATTCCTGCTGTAGCATTATTTGATTCTGGAGCTTCGCATTCATTTATTGCTGCTAGCTTCGTAGCCACACATAGAATAGCTACCGCACCTCTCTCGAAGATGAAGAGATTTCTAACGGGAGGTGGAATTATCCCGGTTAGTGATACTTGTAGATCATGTTCGGTAGTAGTCTGTGGCCGAGAGATGCGAGCCCAATTCCTGATCTTTTCTATGCCTGATTACGATGTTGTACTTGGTATGGACTGGTTAAGTCAGTACCATGCGACACTGGATTGCCGGCTTGGAAAAGTGCTATTTAGACCCCCTAGCCTTCCTGAGTTTAAATTTCTACGAGGAGCTGTAGAACAAGGGGTCCAGCCAACTCTTAGGGTATTGACTGTAGAAGAAGATTCAAGTTACCAAAGAGTCATAACGGAATTTGTGGATGTGTTTCCCGACGATCTTCCAGGTTTACCACCTGATCGGGAGATAGAATTCACAATAGACCTAACTCCAGGAGCCGAACCTATCACTTCATCGGTATATCGGCTAGCACCTAAGGAGTTAGTGGAGCTGAAAACACAAGTTGACGACCTTCTGGAGAAAGGATTTATCCGGCCCAGTGTTTCACCATGGGGAGCACCTATACTTTTTGTACCCAAGAAGGATGGATCTGTACGGCTGTGCATTGATTACAGAGCCCTTAATGCTGTAACTATTAAGAACCGGTACCCATTACCACGCATTGATGATTTGTTTGACCAATTGAGTGGTGCTAAGGTATTCTCAAAGATTGACCTTAGATCCGATTATCACCAGATTAGGGTGAAGAAGGAAGATATCCCAAAGACGGCCTTCAGAACTAAGTATGGGCATTATGAGTTCCTAGTTATGCCGTTTGGTTTAACCAACGCACCCACCGTATTTATGAGTTTGATGAACGGGGTCTTCCATCAGTACTTGGATAAGTTCGTGGTGGTATTCATTGATGATATCCTAGTCTACTCCAAGAACCACGAAGAGCACGAGGAACACCTCAGAATTGTGCTAGAAACATTGAGAAGGGAGAAGCTATATGCCAAACTCAGCAAATGTGAGTTCTGTATGGACAGGGTGCCATTCTTAGGGTATATTATCTCGGGTAAAGGACTGTCAGTTGATCCGGAGAAGGTCACTGCAATAGAAACTTGGCCGACACCTACCTCCGTTGCAGAAGTGAGAAGTTTTCTCGGACTAGCTGGGTATTACCGGCGATTCGTAGAGAATTTTTCAAGGATCGCAGAGCCGATGACTAAGCTGACACGGAAGGATCAGGAGTTCCTATGGACGGAAGAATGCCAGAATGCCTTCGAAGAATTAAAGAGGCGTCTAACAACAGCACCAGTCTTGACTCTTCCCTCAGGGTCAGGAGGTTTTATTGTTTATAGTGATGCGTCCGGTAGTGGACTAGGTTGTGTCTTGATGCAACATGGCAAGGTTATCGCTTATGCATCGAGGCAGCTGAAGGTCCACGAGAAGAACTACCCAACGCACGACCTGGAGCTAGCTGCAGTGATTTTTGCATTGAAGATCTGGAGACATTATCTGTATGGAGAGAAGGTCGAGATATTCACTGATCATAAGAGCTTGAAGTATGTTTATACACAGAAGGAGCTCAACATGAGGCAAAGGCGTTGGCTGGAGTTGATGGTGGACTTTGACATCGATTTACAGTACCACCCGGGGAAAGCAAATGTTGTAGCCGACGCCCTCAGCAGAAAACCCTCGGCTTATTTCTTAACGGAGCAGCCTCAACTATTACAAGACTTGCAAGATCTTCAGATAGAGGTTGTTCTACCTGGACAAAAATGGTTTGCTGGCTAACCTCGAAGTGAATTCATCGCTGGTGGAGAGAATCAAGGAAGCTTTGCCTAATGATACCAGATTCCGAAGGCTGAAAGAGAGAACAGAAGCAGGCCTACAGACGGGACTTCGCATCCACGAGGACGGAACATTAAGGTGCGAAAATTGCCTATGTGTTCCAAATGGAGAATTAAGGCAGGAATTGATGACAGAAGCCCATAGCTCCATATACTCGGTTCATCCAGGAGGAACCAAGATGTACCGGGACTTAAGACAATATTACTGGTGGCATGGAATAAAAAGGGAGATTGCCTGCTTTGTGGCAAAATGCTTAGTCTGCCAGCAGGTGAAGGCCGAGCACCAAAGGACTGCAGGTATGTTGCAGCCACTTCCTATCCCTGAATGGAAGTGGGAGCATATTACCATGGACTTCGTCAATGGATTTCCAAGAAGCCCTAGTGGAAAGGATGCAGTATGGGTCATCGTGGATCGGCTCACTAAGTCGGCTCACTTCTTGCCGTTCAGAGTTGGACAATCCATGAAAGTACTAGCCGACATGTATATGCGTCAGATCGTAAAATTACATGGAGTGCCGGTTAGTATTGTATCAGATCGAGACTCAAGATTTACATCTCAATTCTGGCGAAGCATGCAAGAGAGTCTCGGCACCAGGCTCAAATTCAGTACTGCCTATCATCCTCAGACAGACGGACAGTCAGAGCGCACAATTCAGATCCTAGAAGATATGCTGCGATCTTGTATACTGGACTTTGGAGGATCTTGGGAAGATCATCTGCACTTAGTGGAGTTCTCCTACAACAACAGCTATCAGGCAAGCATTCAGATGGCACCTTTCGAGGCACTGTACGGAAGAAAGTGCAGATCGCCAATATGCTGGAGCGACGTTGGCGAACGTCAAATACTGGGTCCAGAGTTGGTAACAGAGACAGTGGAGAAAGTAAAACAGATTCAGAACCATCTTCGTGCAGCCCAAGATAGACAGAAGCATTGGGCCGATGCACACAGACGACCCCTGGAGTTCAAGGAAGGAGAGCATGTATTTTTGAGGATCTCGCCCACTAGAGGTACTATCAGATTCGGCAGCAGAGGCAAGTTAAGCCCAAGGTACATTGGGCCATTTGATATCTTGGAGCGCATCGGTGAGGTGGCTTACCGTCTTGCATTACCTCCGTCCTTAGAGGGAGTGCATGACGTATTCCACGTCTCACAACTGAGGAGGTATGTGACGGACCCAAGCCATATAGTTGATCATTCTGAGATTTCGGTGGGACCTAGCCTGAGATACGAAGAACAGCCAGTGGGTTTACTCGACACCAGCGAGAAGACACTGCGAGGGCAGACAATCAGGCTGGTTCGAGTAGCTTGGAAGCAGCACTCTCCTGGCGAATCGACTTGGGAGCGAGAAGATGTTATGCGGCAGCGTTATCCACACATATTTGCAGAATCAGGTAGAACCTAAGCATTCTTTAATTCTGTAAATCTTGCCTTTATAGTTTACCCTTCGATTGCGATGACGCAATCCTCTTAAGGGGGTAGATTGTAAACACCCTAAATTTTTTATTTTTTTTTTTTAAATCAATTTTGGGATTTAATATGCATTTTTCAGGAATTTACATAGGCCCTATAGTGAGTTTGTAATTTTTAATTGCCAATAAATAATATTAAAATGAAATGAAAATATGATTTTATGGTGTAAAATAGAAAACCGGACTTAGGGTAATTTTCTGGGATTTTATTGGGCCTCAGACATATTTTTTAAAAGCCTAAAAACTAATTTCTAATTAAATTAATTTATTATTATTATTATTATTATTATTTATTGTTATTATTAATATTTTTCGGTTTTTTTAGCTTTTGGGCCGGCCCGGCCCAGTGGGCCGAGCCCGTTTAGAACCCAGCCCAGCCCCCTGTTAACGGGTCGGGCGGATCGGTCAGACCCGAACCCGACCCGACCCGGATCCGCGGTCACCCTCTCCCCCACGTCTCCTCTCCCCGATCCCTCCGCCGGCGCCGAGTTTTCCGGCCAGCCACGTCTACCTCCACGACCGCCTCACCCTCCACCTCGCCCGGCGTCCCCGAGCCCCTATAAATTCCCCCTCTTCCTTCTCCTCCGCCTCATTCCCCTACCCTAACTCCGGCCATCCCCCTCCCCTAGCCGCGACCTCCGCCGTCCACCGCCTCCCGAGCTGCTGCCCAGCGCCGCGCCACCGCCTCCCTCACCCGCTGCCAGCGCCGGCGCCGCTCTCCAGAACCCCTCCCTCTGATCGAACCCGCGGCCAGCCACCGCAGCAGTGGCCGCCAGTGCTCAGCGCCGCCCGGAGCCCCGCCGAGCAGCTCGCCCCGTTGTGGCCAGCCGACTCCGGTGACCCCGACGAGCTGACCCTCCTCCGGTGAAGCCCGACCAGTCCGGCAGCCCCGACGAGTGGCAGAAGCCCTAACCCTAGGCCGGACACTGCCCTTCGTGTCGGACACAGTGTCAAATTGACATGAGGACACGAGAAAACCCCGCTTCGTGAAGCCCTGTTCAGGTACTCCTAATTTCCTCCTCGTAGCTCGGAATTCGATTCCGTAAATTTCTACGCGAAGCCTGCATGACCCTCTCGGTGCCCGGACAAACCGCTCGGGGCATCGCGTCCTGTGGTGATCGCACCCTGCGATCCAAAAACAGGAAAAACCAGACCCTGTTTCACCCCGGAACTGAGTACGCTCTGCCAAACGGGACGACTTGGTCGCATGCGGTCTTCACAGATACGTGCGCCTCGTCGATACGGACGTATGGGATTTTGTGGAAGCTGATTCGGGTGTGCGTGCACACCGGAATCAACGCGTATCCGCGGATATCGTCCCGTATCCGCCTTTTCTGCAATTCACCCTAACTTCGTGCACACACGTCGGATCGAGACGAAACTTGCGCCATCGGACTCGTAGAGATACGCTGGTCCTGTGGGTCAAGTTTGGTCCGATCTGAGAACGTTGACGAAATTGCGTGTCGTGGGCCCCACAGGCCCCGCTCGACGGGCAATTTTGTGATCGGCTCATCGAAATTCAAATCTGAAAGTTCTGTTGGGTTCGTATCAGCGTTCCTGACCTGTTGACACTAAGTTTGGTAAATTTGGAGACCGTTGACCCTGACACGTTTTTCGGTGCAAAGCGGGCCCACCGGTGGACCCCGTTTTGGGCCGAAATTGTCGTTTTTGCCCTTGTCTCCAAATTGGACCCAAGGACAGGCGATCCTAGCTGTTTGACACCTTCTGAGTGTGATGGTACTGTTTATTTCAGCTTTCGAAGACATCTCTGGAAATTTTCGAAACCAGGACCTAAGTGGAATTCAAACATCAGGCAAGTGCACCTTGCCAAACTTGCAGTCATTATTTTCATATTTTTTGTAAAAATACTCTGCTGAATTTCTTTTGCAAATTCATATAAACTAATCTAAACTGCTTAACCTAGGGAACGTATGACGTACCTAGTGTCCGATCATAGTCGGGTACCGACACCGTACGTGGTGTTGGGTTCGTCATTTAGAGATGGATTTACGATTCCCTTACTTTGTACTTGACCTATCAAGTACCCTACAACCCAGGACACTTGACACTATCATGGACAGAATCCTCCTGAGATATTCGTGGTGATTCTGTATAGGATACAGGACTTGATAGAGACATTTATTATTGACAGTATGACTTGTTGCATTAGTTATAATCCCGCTGACATGGACATGAGACGTTATGGTCATGGCTTGCGTGATTACATTGGGTGGGGAGAGACACATAGGCTACAGGCTGTTCTATATATATATATATCTACTATTATTGTGAGGTTGTAGACTCTCCAGCAGAGCTAGACCCTTTACGTGTTATTACTGCTACCGGCTCCCCGACACAGAGCTTGTAGCGGTCTCAGCCTGAGTACTAGTGTTGCTCTCATTTGCATATCACATAGATGGTTACTTAGTTTACCCTGTTGTTCATTTATTTATTGCACTGCTTATTCAGTTGGCTTATTTTATCTTGTGCCTTGCTATGTCCACTGAGGACCTGGAATGGATTATGTCCCCAGGTCTAGCTGAGGAGCAGTATCCCGAGGTATACGGGACCGGAGCTGAAGCTATTGCTGGAGCTGAACCGAACACTGAAGACGAGGTGACTGTCGAGGACTTCTCCTGAGTGACTGTCCCAGTACTCATTTATTTACTTCATGTTTATATCTTTTGTTCCTGGCCTATAGAGCCAGTTATTTCAGACTTAAGTCGGATTGTTGCTCCGACTGACTTGCTGTGATTTGTTGTTGCTACTTATTTCCATTCAGTATGCAGTTTATTTCTTTATCTTTATGGATGAGATTAGTGTGACTTGTATAGTAGACCTTATTTACAGCTTAAGTACGCCCTGATGGTTCCATTAAATTGGGTTATCCATCGGTGCATGCTGCTGGCCATTGCCACGTATCTCCAGTCCCTCGGCATTTTGGGACTGGGGCATGACATATATATCCACTACTATTGTGAGGTTGTAGACTCTCCAGCAGAGCTAGACCCTTTACGTGTTATTACTGCTACCGGCTCCCCAACACAGAGCTTGTAGCGGTCTCAGCCTGAGTTCTAGTGCTGCTCTCATATTGCATATCACTTAGCTGGTTACATAGTTTACCCAATTATTTACTTGTTGTTGCACTGCTTATTTATTTGGCTTGTATTTTCTGTACCTTGCTATGTCCCCTGAGGACCTGGAATGGATTATGTCCCCAGGTTTAGCTGAGGAGCAGTACCCCGAGATATACGGGACAGGAGCTGAAGCTATTACTGGACTTGATACTGGAGCAGAACCAATCCCTGAGCACGAGGTGACTGCCGAAGACTTTTCCTGAGTACCTGATTTCGTACTCAGTATTTACTTTATGTTTGACTCTTTTGTTCCTGGCCTATTGAGCCAGTGTATTCAGACTTATGTCGGATTGTTTCTCCGACCTACTTGTTGAGACTTGTTGCTACTCATTTCTATTTCATTATGCAGTTGATTATATTTATCTTTTATGGATGAGATTAGTTGTGGCATGTTGTCGTAGACCTTATTTTACAGCTTAAGTGCGCCCTGATGGTTCCATTAAATTGGGTTGTCCATCGGTGCGTGCTGCTGGCCATTGCCACGTGTCCAGTCCCTCGGTATTTTGGGACTGGGGCATGACAATACCACTTAGAAACAGGTTCGTCCACGAACCGTGCTGGTACTCATTCCTATCACATGCCACAATCCAATTCCAAGATCTGCTCTAGGCAAGTCACATATTCACGATTCTGACTCCGCATCTCGTTCTGCCGAACGCTCGTACAAATTTTACGAATTCCCACATCCTCCTTGCAGCTGAATACGAATTCTTCGTATCGCTTAGTTTTGGATCGTACACATATTTAAGGCGTCCCTAAAATACATGCATTTCAGCCGAGCTTTGCGATAGCAAATTTGAACAAGTTACAAGGGTATCTTTATGTTCGAGGCATCCATTTGCTTCACTTCCAATTGAATCAAATTATGATTTCCATTCTAACACATTCGATTGAGCACTATTCTCAATTATGCAGATTTTCCACCGACTCAATGAGTTCGCGTTCTAACTCAATCCATCCAACTATTTCCGAAAATCAGTACTAGCAACATCTCCAAATATATCTCGTGCACCGAACGATTATCACAACTGATACTACCCCAACTAGGCGACTTACCCAAATATCAACTTTGCTTAGATCTGCTCAGTCCAACACATTTCCTGCCATCTCAATATCTCACAGGATGAACATCTATATCGTGGTTCGTGTGATCCACGAAGATCTTGCCGCTACGCCAAAGGGATTGTGTCGCCACGATTTCAACGTGGACTCACTCGCCATAATTCTTAGGTTGTGCATGGAATAGTTCTTCGTGCTGCTTCCACTGCCTCGAAGCATAGAATATCACCTTTGCCTCCCGAACGAGCATGCTTCCCAGACAAAGTTCTGAGACATCATGTAAATCTGAGGCAAATCTGTCCCTTCCAGTATTCGCAAGGATTTGATCTGAACGAGCCGTTGCTTTAACTTCACGAGCTAGTTTCACAGTCGTCAGTTCATATGAATGCTATTCCCTTTCAGGGCACCATGAGTCTGAGGCGATGCCATTGATAAAAATCTGCGACTTTGAATCTCATCAGTTGACTAGGCTACTTCCACCATCGCTTCGATCTTCCGGCTGCATCTTCAGCTGAAGACTATCCCAAGGGTCTCTCGAATCCAACACTCAGTCAATAAGCCAAATCTCATCGCTCACATCTGCCCTTGACGCATTCCTAAATACGCCGCCTCAAGGGTCGTTCTATGGGTCTACCATATTTATATCCGATTCAGCGGACAAGTCGCTAGGGTCAGCTGTCCCGAAGCTACGCTCGATAATTGTAATCATCACGATGGACAGTTACTATAAACCATGCTATATCTCATCTCCAAATCTGAATCAAAATCCAACCATTCCATCCGAGCAAAGTTTCCGAAACCGAGAACCGCGCTCGTTGAAACCGTCTTCCATCAATCCGCCGTTCTGCCCTGAATCTATCAAAATTTTAAATTGCCATGTTCCATAATGCACGTCCAACTTACTCGAGCAGCACAATAATTTGCCCCGACGTTGCTCTCACATTTAGCTATCTTCAAAAGTCCGTCCGTCACAAAATCTTTAGCCTTCTGTTTGTTGCCATAATCCGTCCACGTCTTCCGGAGAATCCGTCTACGCTTGTTACACCATCTTGCCCAAAAATTCTATTTCCGTTAAACCTGAGTCAACTTCTCGAGCAGCAATATCCAAAATTTCCAAGTTTGTGTGAATCCATCGCTTTCCCTACAAGCCAAGTTCGTGATTCATTGCTCAACCAACTGCTCAAATGTGTTGCCCAAAATAGTAGTTCGTGCTCGCTATCCTTCCGATAATCCCATCGCTTTGCTCAAGCGTAACCCAAATGTTCATTCTGATTCTGTCCATCACTTAAGCCCAACGATGCTTTCATTTGCACCAGTCCATTCTCGATAAACTCAACTCAATATTCACTTGCTTCACTTTTATTCTTTCCACTCAGCCGACGTGCACCAACCAACTTGTATTCCCAAATAACCGAGTTCGTTCAGGCAATTCCCATTTGTGTCCAACCAAAATATTCCAATACCTTTCTCAATATGTGGTATCCCATATACCACTCCGAATCAAGTCGCTACTCCCATTACGATTCCTTTCACAGATCCAAGATCCGTTCGAACCATCCCTTATGTGTGATCACGCCTTTCCCAACTCGAGTCTGACACAAAACTCAGGCAATGCATGATTTCTCTAACTGTTTCCATCAATCTCACTATGCAACTCGTGCCATCTCCCATTTTCAATACTTCCAGCTATTCTCAAACCGAATGCTACTTTCGCTACACGAGCAACTCGTGCATCGAGCTCTTTTCCGAATAATCCAACCCAATACCCAATGGTTCCACACATTTGTTATACGAGCAACTCGTGCCAACTATTCTGATATTTCCAAACCAAACTCGAACATGCCCAACCGATGCGCCACAGCCAAAATTCCAACTTCTATCCAACACAATCGCTAGACGAGCAACTCGTACAAGGATTCATTCTCATCGAATATTTCTACTCAAAACATGCCGCATAGCCAAAACTCGTTAGCCAACCAACTGATCCATTGAGGCAATCAGAAACTCCCGAACGATAAGCCAAGCCAACCCAACGACAGCTCTCAACTTGTTGCACAAATGCAACAACGCCACCCAACTTGCTGCACGAATGCAACAACGCCTAACGAGGCTAAGCGATCCTACAAAAACTAACCAAGGCAAGGCAACTTAGAATAACATGCAGCCACAACTAGCAATATATAGACTTATTGCATGAAACATCCAATGCGGCACCGAGTAGAGTCAAGAGCTAAACGACACGCGGAAGTGATTTAGAGTTTGTGATGAAGCGAAGGACCAAGTCCGAAGAAATGAACCAGGCGCTCTGATACCAATCTGTCACGCCCCAATCTCCCGCAAGCTCAATAGTCCCTACTGAACGTGAAATTACCACATTGCAGCTCTCCCGCGGGACAATCGTTCTCTTCGGGACGTGATGCCGTACGAGCCTGAAGTTGCGCTCGTACAAGGCGATGTTGTTAAACACCAAAGTTATCATTGAAACAACCAAGTCACAGCGGAAGCCATTTGTGTACCAAGCACACATTAGAGTATACGCAGCGAAGCTCACGATAGGGTCCAAATGAAATGCGCCGAGGCAATGCTACAAAGGCGATGCCACAAAGACGATAAAATACTCTTGCTCTTTTCTCTAGCCCATAAAGGTACTTACAGTTCATACATCTTGTACCGTATATCCAAGCAGCGCCACTACGCCTGCGTACCTGAAATATTTGCCCACAAACGTGGGTCAGTACACAGCCGTACTGGTGAGCGGGGTAACCCACTCGCCTAAACCGACATTAAGTAAAAATAGTGAATGCAACCAGTTATATGGTAATATTTCTAGTTGAATCCTAGATTCATTTCATGGCATATGGATGACATGTTAAGGAAAGCAGTAAAGCAGTTTACGCATGCAAGTATTTAATTTTAAACCAAACGACAAGCAGTTATATATATATATATCCAGCCCGAAGGAAACTAACACGCAACCCGCCTTACTTAATGCCATCGCTTGCACGATAACATATCGAACTATCAGTCTCGCCTCAATATCCATCCTCAACCAAAGTAATATATTCAAATCTCGAGTGCACACACTTGCCGAGGCAAGGCGGCCGTGCCTACACGATGCAACAAACCAACCAAAGTAAAGCAAGCCAACATTTATTCTATATGAAGTCACTGGCCAGAAGCCACGAAGGACATTGATCGGACCAAGATCAATAGGGCAATCCTACCCGATCCAGGGTTGGGCAGCTACTCCCGCCTAGTGGTATCGGACTACCAGCACTGCGCCCAATTGCGCGATGCCCATTGTTTCCTCCATGGTGGAACGGTCCCGGTACCCCGGTGCCTCATCCCGTTCCAGGAAACCAAACCCTGTGCCACGCAGGTTGTCCGTCACTATGCAGACACAGTAGGTATGATGAGAGGATCGAAACATTCTCGCCCCACCAAGCGATCCTAGACTCGTTCAACCGATATTCAACCAAATATCCATAACCATTCTTCCAACATATCCAACCAAGGAATCCAAATCTCGACCTCAGAATATAGCCCAAGGCACCAAAATATCAAGTGTTTCATAGGCACGATGCCTCTTCTCAACACAATATTTTATATTGGATGCAACACCCCAACTCGGGACAAACCCATGGCCAAATGCCCCAACCGTGGCACAATGCCGCTTCAGTGGCACGATGCCCCGTTCGTGGCACAACGCCCTCGCCGATGCAGTTGTTCGGTTTTGAACCACAACTACTCGCTTTGCAAGACAAAGCGACCAAGTGATACTCTACCAAGTGATACTCGCGCACGGATGCACGTTTGCTCGCCCGAATTTTCGATATTCCTATTGCCTCCTTGTATCATTCCAACCGTCCCAGTATAATCCCAAGTATCCAACCGATTGCCTCAAATGCATAATTCAACTATCTCTCCAACTATCCAACGCGTAAATCATTTCAAGCCACAATCCTACCAAGCCAACGACGTACACTCTATGCACGCCTCAGTGTAGTGATTATCATTGTTTCAGCCCAAGTATTCAAGCCTTTTACGTGTTTTTCATATTATTAGGCATGAAGGAGTAGAGGAGAAAGAAAAGAGCCCACTCATATTTTTGATCCCGTTAGGCATCCTGTCCTGCCGATACGGCCAATCCCTTGAACCCGTGGTCCGATACAAGCGCGATCTACTCAACTGGTATGACCGTACGAGCAGGCCGTGCTCTCCAAATCATCCGACCGATCGGACTAAGGAAGACGGCATTATCGCTTCCATTCAGCCATTCAGTATTGTTCCTGAACGAACACCTGATTTCCATCGAACCCGCTATCCATCTGCACATTAAAACCAACTCGATTAATCATTCTTCCTAAAATCCAACATTTTAAATGTAACCAGCATTTGACTCATTCGATCCGACTCAGCGTAATGCTCCGAACGGTTGCGGGGTGTTACACCTACTCCTCGGCCCCGGCCACCCTGTCTCCCTCCTCCGCCATGCCTCCTCGAGCAGCCGCCAGCGCAGCCCCCTCGACAACCTGCAGCCCCGGAGCAACCGCCTCCCTCTACTCCAGCGCCGTGCCTAGCCCCGACTCCTCCAGCACCCTCCCTTCCTCCGGCCAGAGCCCGAGCTCTTCCGCCAGAGTTGACGCCTCCCGCAGCTCCGGCGAGCCCCGGCAACGCCCAGCCGGTCCCAACGCGCTCCACCGCCTCCGCCGATGCCACCAGCAGTCGCCTCAGCCTTCCTCCGGCCGCCGCAGCTCCGGCGAAGCCCAGTCTCCAGAAACCCTAAACCCTAGCTGTGTCAGTAGCTCGTGTCGAGACGACGCGGACACGAGAAATTCAGATTTCACGGAGCCCAGTTCAGGTAACCCGTTCTCTCTCCTCGTTGCTCTGTTTTCTGTTCTGTCTGTTGTGATACGAACCCTGCGTGACCCTCTCGATGCCCGTGCAACCCGCTCGGTGTGTCGCGTCCTGTGGCGATCGCGAACCGCGATCCAAAAATAGGAAAACCAACGCCCTGTTTTACCCCGGAACTGAGTACGCCCCGCCAAACAGGACAACTTAGTCGCGTGCGGTCTTCACTGATACGTGCGCACCGTCGATACGGATATGCGGGATTTCGCAGAAGGTGATTTGGATGTGCGTGCACACCGAAATTAACGCGTATCCGCCGACAACGTCCCGTATCCGTCCGTTTTGGATCTCGTTGTAACTTCGTGTACACACGTCGGATCGAAACAAAACTTATGCCATCGGACTCGTAGCGATACGCTGGTCCTGTGACCCAAGTTTGGTTCGATTCTGAGAACGTTGACAAAATCGCGTATCGTGGGCCCCACAGGCTCCACTTGACGGGCGATTTTGTGATCGGCTCATCGGAATCCAATTCTGGAAGTTTTGTTGGGTTCGTATCATCGTTCTGGACCTGTTGACACTAAGTTTGATAAATTTGGGGAACTTTGTCCCTGACATATTTTTCGGTGTGAAGCGGGCCACATGTGGACCCCGCTTTGACCCAAAATTGTCATTTTTGCCCTTGTCTCCAAATTGGACTCAAGGTCAGGCGTTTCTAGCTATTTGATATTTTTTGAACCTGATGGTAATGTTTGTTTTAGCATCCGGAGACGTTCCTGGTGATTTCACGAATACCAGAGCTACAGTTGGAAACCAAATACCAGGCAAGTATACCTTGCCAACTCGCAGTGATTCTTGTTATAGTACTTGCTTGAGTTCTTTATACATACATATATAATCTTGATGTAACTATTCAACCTAGGACCGTGTGACTTTACTTAGCGTCCGATTAATAGTCGGGTGCCAACACCGTACGCGGAGTTGTGTAACGTCAACTAGACATGGATACCGAGACCCTATACATTCTCGTGCTTGCATTATCAAGCACGTTATGCCCAGGACACCTGACACTATGCATGAGACAGAATCTTCCTGAAATATTTAAGGTAATTCTGCATAGCTACAGGATTTGTGACATAGACATTATATTTATAGCTATCATATGACTTGATGTATTAGTAATGATCTTGCGTGACATGGACATGAGGCCTCATGGATATTAGACGTGTGATTACATTGGGTGGGGAGAGACACACAGGCTACCGGCTGATTATATATATATAACCCCTATTATTGTGAGGCTCAAGACTCTAAACCCGAGCTTGGCCCATTACGTGTTATTACTGCTACTGGCTCCCCGACACAGAGCTTGTAGTAGTTTCAGCCTAAGTTCTAGTGATGCTCTCAGCTTGCATATCACTTAGCTGGTTACATAGTTTATCCTATTGTTCATTTATTACTGTACTGTATTTATTTTGGCATGAGTTATCTTGTACCTTGCTATGTCCCCTGAGGACCTGGATCTAGATTCTGTCCCTAGGTATAGCCGAAGAGATCCACTCTGAGGTTTACAGGACAGGAGCATTAGCAGGAGTAGAAGCAGGATCAGGTGCATACAGTGGAGCAGAACCAGGAACCGAGGACTAGGTGATTGCCATGGATTTTTCTGAGTATATGTTTCTTCCATACTCAGTTAGTGATATTATTTACTTTCTTGTTTAATGAACAATTGTATCAGACTTGATTATCGGGTTGTTCTCCGATTTATTACTTGTGACTTGATGTTGATATTTATATTCCATTTGTTGATATTGATATATTCATTCTATGGATGAGATTAGAATAGACTATGACTTGCATCATTGGACCTATTTATTATTGTACTACAGCTTAAGTACGTCATGATGGATCCATTAAATTGGATTTGTCCATTGGTGCGTGCTGCTGGCCATTGCCACGTGTCTAGTCCCTCGTTATTTTGGGACTGGGGCGTATCATAGTTTTTGTGGTGACCCATGCAAGTCAACGACTAACTTGTTCGGTTTTAACTTAGGGACCGAACAGGCCTGCAATAAGAATAGGATAAGTTTTTAGGATCTCATCCACTTGCTTGAAACGTTCTTGATATCTATATCGGACTCAAATTTAATTCTTGACTTGCATCCTGCTTTGATTCCGGTGCACTTCTTATAGTTTATTTTGGTTGCAGAATTATGGATCCACAAGCCGGCGATGAGACTCATCCAGCAGCACCACAAGGTGTTGTGGTTACCCACGAAGACAAAGTGACACCAGTTGATGAAGGTCAATCAGCTCAACAATGCAGTCAAGCAAGTCAGCATGCCTCGAGAATCCAGGAAGATGACGTTCCACCATCGACGCAGCTTGCTCCACCGATGCCTACCGTTCCACAAGGGCAGGCTATAGACGAACAACAAATGTTTCGAATGTTCTACGCGATGATGCAAGCCCATCAGAAGGTTTATCAAGAAGCTCAGCAAAACCAACCGGAGAAGTTCATCGACAGATTTAGCTCTGAGCTACGGAAGTTAATCAGCTCAAATGCAACTACCTTAGACGATGACGTTCTTGCTGCAGCATGACCTACGGAGTGCATCACAAGGATCGAGTCCAGCCAGAAGCGGCCGTATGCATTAGCACTAGAACAAGCACAAAAGGAAAGAGCTGCAAAGCGACTACAGATGAATCCACCACAGAGAGCATCTACACCACTAGCACTAGTCCTTCCTACTTGTCACTACTGTGGCAAGGTAGGCCACCTCGCTAAAGAATGCCGACGCAGACTGGGACGATGTTTATCTTGCGGATCCAAAAAGCATTCGCTAAGGGATTGCCCTGAACGTCGAGAGAAAGCTTTCATAATTCATCAACCAGCCACATCAGCACCAGCCAGAACACCACAGGAAGAAGTTGCAAAAAGACCTCACATGCACCAGCCACCCAGAGCATCTCCGCAGATACTGCCTATCTGTCAATATTGTCGCAAGCGAGGCCATATTGAGAACGAATGCAAACATAAATTTAGATTATGCTTGATTTGTGCGTCCAACCAACACTTAGCCAAGGATTGTCCTCAGCATCGAAAGGGAGCACTAATGTTAAACAGACAAGTATCACCAGCACCAAGGCCTGTTCATCCAGCATTGGGAATACTGCAAACGGGAGTTAAAGAAGTTCTACCACCTGCCCCAGGAGGGTATCAGCCGAGGCCACCCTTGGCACCACAAGCAGCACTCTTCCAGCAAGCCCAGCAACAGCAGAGGGCACCACCACAAGGATGCGGACAAGCTTATGCGATGATCGTGGAGAACGCGCAGACTCGTGGAGTAGCTAATGCGTGTAAGTGATTCGTAGCTATCGATTCTAGTATTGTTTTAGCCCGTGCTTATTGGTTCGTGACCTTAGCCTTAACCTAGTAATTTAGAACTTGTTAATAATCACCTAGTTTTTCTAAAAAAAATTTATAGTTTTCTTGCTTTAACTAAATTTTCTTCACTCTGGGAAGTGCATAACTTTCATTCTTAGGGAAACGATATTTTCCCTAGGTGTCTTGTGATGTGTTTCGAACAATGCTTGCAACCGTGTCATCTCTGTTGACCGGTTATTCTTTGATTGCGAGGACGCAATCCTCTTAAGGGGGGTAGATTGTAAATCTCCTGATTTTTTAGGATTTTAAAATAGATTTTTCAGAAATTTTCTATAATTTTTGGTGATTTTTCGGTAATTAAAAATAAGGTATTTTTGGCATTAAATAAAATTAAATATTTTTAAAATATATTAAAATAATATAAAAATAATATTTTTGGGTGTAAAATAAAAATTGGACTTAGGGTAATTTTTCTGGAATTTATTGGACCCCGGAACAATTTTTAAAAGACCTAAAAACCTATTTTATTAAAAATCAAAACAAACCAGGTTGAACCGGGCTCAAACCGGTCTGAACCGGGCTGAACCCGGTCCAACCAAACCGGACAGAACCGCCCTGACCCTAACGGGTCGGATCCGGCCGACCCGACCTGACCCGAGCCCTCACCTGCACGACCCGAACCCCCCCCCCCCCGCCTCGTGTTTTTCGGCAGCCCCCGCGCCCCGCTCGGCCACGTCGCCTCCCCCTCCGCCCCGCTCGGCCCCGCTCCCTCGCCGCTGCCCTATAAAAACCCTAAACCCCCTCCGCCTCCAGCCTCATCCCCTCCGCCACCACCACGGACCGCCACCGCCTCCTGTCGCCGCCCTCCTCGAACCACCGCCGCCTCGCCGCCGTTCCTGCCACCGCCCTCAGCCACCAGCCTCCGCCGCCCTCTCCTCCTTCCTCGACCTCCTCCTCCTCCTCGCCTCTCCCCAAAACCCGTAGCCCCGGCTCCCCAATCGCCTCCGCCCGAAGCCCGTCCCCGACCTCCTGCTCCTTCGCCCCGGCCACCCTGTCTCCCTCCTCCGCCACGCCCCCCCGAGCAGCCGCTAGCGTAGCCCCCTCGACAACCCGCAGCCCCAGAGCCACCGCCTCCCTCTCCTCCAGCGCCGTGCCCAGCCCCGACTCCTCCAGCACCTTCCCTTCCTCCGGCCAGAGCCCGAGCTCTTCCGCCAGAGTCGACGCCTCCCGCAGCTCCGGAGAGCCCCGGCGACGCCCAGCCCGTCCCAGCACGCTTCGTCGCCTCTGGCAATGCCACCCGCAGCCGTCTCAGCCTCCCTCCGGCCATCGCAGCTCCGCAAAGCCCAGTCTCCAGAAACCCTAAGCTGTGTCATTAGCTCGTGTCGAGCGACGCGAACACGAGAAATTTAGATTTCACGGAGCCCTGTTCAGGTAACCCGTTCTCTCTTCTCGTTGCTCTGTTTTCTGTTCCGTCTGTTGTGACGCGAACCCTGAGTGACCCTCTCGATGCCCGTATAACCCGCTCGGTGCATCACGTCCTGTGGCGATCGCGAACCGCGATCCAAAAACAGGAAAACCAATGCCCTGTTTTACCCCGAAACTGAGTACGCCCCGCCAAACGGGATGATTGTCGCGTGTGGTCTTCACCGATACGTGCGCGCCATCGATACGGACGTGCGGGATTTTGCAGAAGTTAATTTGGATGTGCGTGCACACCGAAATCAACGCTTATCCACCGACAACGTCCCGTATCCGTCAGTTCTGGATCTCGTTGTAACTTCGTGTACACACATCGGATCAAAATAAAACTTGCGCCATCGGACTCGTAGCGATACGCTGGTCCTGTGACCCAAGTTTGGTTCGATTCTGAGAACGTTGACAAAATTGCGTATCGTAGGCCCTATAGGCTCCACTTGACAGGCGATTTTGTGATCGGCTCATCGGAATCCAATTTTGGAAGTTCCGTTGGGTTCGTATCATCATTCTGGACTTGTTGACACTAAGTTTGATGAATTTGGAGAACTTACGTGTTATTACTGCTACCGGCTCCCCGATACAGAGCTTGTAGTGGTTTTAGCCTGAGTTCTAGTGATGCTCTCAGCTTGCATATCATTTAGCTGGTTACATAGTTTACCCTATTGTTCATTTATTGCTGTACTGTATTTATTTTGGCATGAGTTATCTTGTGCCTTGCTATGTCCCCTGAGGACCTGGATCTGGATTCTGTCCCCAGGTATAGCCGAAGAGATCTATCCCGAGGTATACGGGACAGGAGCACTTCTCGGAGCAGTACCAAAACCTGAGGACGAGATCGTGCCAGAGGACTTCTCCTGAGTATTGGCTTTATATACTCAGTTATTTCTATTTCTAGTCATTCCTTTATTTCATGTCTATTGCATTGATGTATCAGACTTATTCTCGGATTGTTCTCCGAGACACTTTTATTGAGATATGTTAGATTTTATTTATTTGCATTTATTCTGGCTTCTGATCTGTGATTATCTATTGTGGATGTGTCACGCCCCAGTCCCAAAATGCCGAGGGACAGGGCACGTGGCAATGGCCAGCAGCACGCACTGATGGACAACCCAATTAGATGGATCCATCAGGGCATGCTTAAGCTGTAGTCTAACAGTAAGATGTTACAAGTCTCAGGTATTTCTAAACTCATCCACAGAATAAACACAGATTAATGCCAGAAATAATGCAATAGAATAACTAAACAAATCTCAAATAAGATTATCTCGGGAACAATCTGAGAATCAGTCTATTACATTAAGGA
The DNA here is from genome assembly GCA_036927795.1 of Iris macrosiphon. Taxonomy (NCBI): domain Eukaryota; kingdom Viridiplantae; phylum Streptophyta; class Magnoliopsida; order Asparagales; family Iridaceae; genus Iris; species Iris macrosiphon. The sequence goes on from JAYESA010000619.1 coordinate 60,039, forward strand.
AATAGACAGGAAATAAAATACTGGAAATGGAAATACTGAGTGAATGAAGCCAGTGCTCAGGAGAAGTCTTCGGCCACTATCTCGTCCTCGGTTCCGGGTTCTGCTCCAATGAGTGCTCCTGTACCGTACACCTCGGGGTAGATCTCTGCAGCTATACCTGGGGACATAGTCCATTCCAGGTCCTCAGGGGACATAACAAGGTATAGATAATACAAGCCAAATAATGCAGTGCAGCAATAATGAAACAGCAGGGTAAATATGTAAACCAGCTAAGTGATATGCAAGTGAGAGTTTTAGTCATACTCAGGCTGAGACTACTACAGGATCAGTGTCAAAGAAACCATAGCAGTATTTTCTCGATTGGCCAGTAAGGTACCAAAGCTCTGTATCAGAGTCTAAGGCACCGCCAGATAACAGTATTTATATTATATTATATTATATTCAGCCTTGATATGATAATACTCTCCCCACCCCCATGTAATCTCACGTCACAGTTCTAGAAAATATCAGGTACAAGTCACGCAAGTTTGAACTAATGCAATGAGTCAGGATAGAATCTACGCATGTAAACTGTAAATGACATGAATATGTATCCTATACGGAATCACCAGGTATATCTCAAGCAATTTCGTCACATAAATAGTGTCAGGTGTCCTGGGTTGAGCAGTGAACAAGTTTACATATGAATATACAAGAAATCAAGTAAAATATTATAACCAGAAATATCTGAGAATTGGCAAGCTTTACTTGCCCACTGATGTATAACTAAGTCCAGGAAATAGGTGACAAAGCTGCAAGTTTTGGCAAGGTACACTTGCATGTGGTTCCGGCTCTGTTTGCGGCTCTGACTTCAGTTGGATTTGCAGGCGGTACTCTGGTTGCTGAAATAAACATCACCATCAGATCCAGAAAATATCAATCAGCTAAAAATGCCTGTCCTTGGGTCCAATTTGGAGACAAGGGCAGAAACGGCAGTTCGGGTCAAAACGGGGTCCACATGTGGGCCCGCTTTGCACCGAAAAATGTGTCCGGGTCAAAGGTCTCCAAATTCACCAAACTTAGTGTCAACAGGTCAGGAACGATGATACGAACCCAACGGAACTTTCAGAATTGGATTCCGATGAGCCGATCATAAAATCGCCCGTCGAGCGGGGCTTGTGGGGCCCACGACACGCGATTTCGTCAACGTTCTCAGAATCGAACGAAACTTGACCCACAGGACCAGCGTATTGCTACGAGTCCGATGGCGCAAGTTTTGTCTCGATCCGACGTGTGTACACAAAATTAGGGCGAATTGCAGAAAAGTCAGATATGGGGCGATGTCCGCGGATACGCATTAATTTTGGTGTGCACGCACATCCGAATCAGCTTCTGCGAACTCCCACACGTCCGTATCGACGACGCGCACGTGTTTGTGAAGACCGCGCACGACCAAGTCGTCCCGTTTGGCGGGGCATACCCGGTTCTGGGGTAAAACAGGGTCTGATTTTTCCTATTTTTGGATCGCGGTGTGCGATCACCACAGGACGCGATGCCCCGAACGGTTTATCCGGGCACCGAGAGGGTCATACAGGATTAGCAACGCAATTTACGGAATCAAAATCTGAGCTACGAGCAAGAAAATACACGCACCTGAACGGGACCAGAAAATCGGGGTCCGAATCGTGTCCGACATGTGTCCGACACGTGTCCGATACGTGTTCGGACACAGGAAATTAGGGTTAGGGTTAGGGCTTGGGATTCCTCGCCGGAGCTGGGCGGAGGGCAGCCGGGCTAAGGCGGAGGGGCCTGGGCTCTGCGGCGGAGGGCGGCGCGGCGTTCACCGGTAGAGGCGGCGGCGGCTCAGGGCGGCCGGAGGCGGCTCTGGGAGCTGCCCTCTGCTGCTGTGGCCGGCTGCAGCTGCTGTCGACGGGCCGGAGGCAGGCGGAGGAGGAGGAGAAGAGGAGGGGGCGGTGGTGGGGGTCTGCACGACGGCGCGGCGGGCAGGACGGTGGCGGTCCGGTGGTGGCTGGGGTTGGCTAGGGCGGTGGGGGAGATCGGAGGAGGAGGAGGGAGGGGCTTAAATAGGGCTGGGGGAAGGTGGCTGGGGGCCGGGAGAGGCGGGGCCTGGGGTGAACGTGGGGTGAGGTGGCCGGCCGGAGCGGGCGGCACGCCGGGCTGGGCGGCGCAGGACGCGGGGAAGAGGGAGAGGGTCGTCCGGGTCTGGGGTGCGGGTCTCGGGTCGGGTCGGGACTGGCGGATCCGACCTGACCCGCTAGGGGATGGGCCGGGTTGGGGCTGGGCCCCGTGGGCCGGGTCCAGCGGGCCGAGTTTTAATAAAACTTTAAATAAAATCTAATTAATCAGATTATTAATAATTAAATAATTAATTAAATAAATAAATAATTAAATACTTTTTAGGTGTTTTAAAAATAGGTCCGGGGTCCAATAAATTCCAGAAAAATTATCCTAAGTCCAGTTTTTCATTTTACACTTAAAAATATTATTTTTATAATATTTTAATGCTATTTATTATCATTTAAAAATCATTGAATAATTAAAACCCTGTTTTTAAATTACAGAAAATTCCCAGAAAATTCCAGAAAATTGTGAAAAATCCAGTTTTAAAAATTTTAAAAAATCAGGGGGTTTACAATCTATCCCCCTTAAGAGGATTGCGTCCTCGCAATCAAAGAATAACCGGTCAACAGAGATGACGCGGTCGCAAGCATCGTTTGAAAACACATCACAAGATACTTAGGGAAATACCGTTTCCCTAAAAATGAAAGTTATACACCTTCCAGAAAAATCTAGTTAAAGCAAGAAAACTACAACTTTTATGAAAACCAGGTTATTATTAACAAGTTATAAATTACTAGGTTGGGGCTGAGGTCACGAACCAATAGGCACGAGCTACAACAAGACTAAAAACGGATAACTACGAATCACTTACTCGCATTGGCTACTCCACGAGTCTGCACGTTCTCCACTGTCACCGTCAGGGCTTGCTCGCGTTCTTGCAGTCGATTCTTCTGCTGCTGAGCCTGTTGGAAGAGTAGTTCCTGGGGTATCAAGGGTGGCCTCGGCTGATACCCTCCTGGAGCTGGTGGTAGGATTCCTTCAACTTTCGTTTGCGGTACTTCCAATGCTGGAGAGACTGTCCTTGGTGCTGGTAACGCTTGCTGGCTACCCTTTGGTGCTTTTTCCCGACGCTCAGGGCATTCCCTTAATAAATGCTGACTGGATCTGCAAGCTAAGCATACTTTCTTCTTTCGTCTGCACTCGTCCTCTATATGACCTCGCCTGCGACAATATGGACAGACATGTATTGCCTGTGGAGATGCTTCCGGTGGCTGGTGTATGTGAGACTCCCTTGCAATTCTTGCCGGTGGTGCTCCAGCTGGTGCTGATGTGGCTGGTTGAAGATTCGTCAATGCTTTCTCTTGATGCTGAGGACAATCCTTGGCCAAGTGTTGATTGGTTCTGCAAATTAAGCATAATCCTAACTTACGTCTGCACTCCTTATTAATATGGCCTATCTTGCCACAGTGGTAACAAATAGGAAGGAATAAAGCTCTTGATGCTGCTCTCGGTGGTGGATTCATCTGTGGTCGCTTTGCAGCTCTTTCCTGTTGTGCTTGGTCTGGTGCTGACTCATACGGCCGCTTCTGGCTGGACTCGATCCTTGTGGTGCACACCATGGGTCGTGCTGCAGTAGGAACGTCCTCGTCGAAGGTAGTTGCATTTGAACTGCTTGGCTTCCATGACTCTGAGCTAATTCTGTCGATAAAGTTCTTCGCTTGGTTTTGCTGAGCTTCTTGTTGAACCTTCTGATAGGCTTGCATCATCACGTAGAATATGCGGAACATTTGCTGTTCGTCCATAGGCTGTCCCAGTGAGAAGGAAGGCATCGGTGGAGTAGGCTGCGTCGAGAGTGGAACGTTATCTTGGTGGATTCTTGAGGCAGGCTGACTTGCTTGACTGCCTTGTGATGATTGGCCTTCACCCACTGGTGTCACATCGTCTTCGTGGGTAACCACCACGCCTTGCGGTGTTTTTGCATGGGCCTCGTTGCAAGCTTGTGGGTCCATTTCCCTGCATCCAAAATAAACGATAAGAGGCGCACAGGAATCAAGGCAGGATGCAAGTAAATAAATTAATTCGAATAGATATCAAGAACGATTCAAGCAAGTGGATGAGATCCTAAAAACTTATCCTAGCTTATTGCAGGCCTGTTCGGTCCCTGAGTTGAAACCGAACAATTTAGTCGTAGACCTGCATGGGCCACCACAAAAATCATGTCACGCCCCAGTCCCAAAATGCCGAGGGACAGGGCACGTGGCAATGGCCAGCAGCACGCACCGATGGACAATCCAATTAGATGGATCCATCAGGGCATGCTTAAGCTGTAGTCTAATAGTAAGATGTTACAAGTCTCAGGTATTTCTAAACTCATCCACAGAATAAACACAGATTAATGCCAGAAATAATGCAATAGAATAACTAAACAAATCTCAAATAAGATTATCTCGGGAACAATCCGAGAATCAGTCTGTTACATTAAGGAAATAGACAGGAAATAAAATACTGGAAATGGAAATACTGAGTGAATGAAGCCGGTGCTCAGGAGAAGTCTTCGGCCACTATCTCGTCCTCGGTTTCGGGTTCTGCTCCAAGGAGTGCTCTTGTACCGTACACCTCGGGGTAGATCTCTGCGGCTATACCTGGGGACATAGTCCATTCCAGGTCCTCAGGGGATATAACAAGGTACAGATAATACAAGCCAAATAATACAGTACAGCAATAATGAAACAGCAGGGTAAATATGTAAACCAGCTAAGTGATATGCAAGTGAGAGTTTTAGTCATACTCAGGCTGAGACTACTACAGGATCAGTGTCAAAAAAACCATAGCAGTATTTTCTCGAAGGGCCAGTAAGGTACCAAAGCTCTGTATCAGAGTCTAAGGCACCGCCAGATAACAGTATTTATATTATATTATATTATATTCAGCCTTGATATGATAATACTCTCCCCACCCCCATGTAATCTCACGTCACAGTTCCAGAAAATATCAGGTACAAGTCACGCAAGTTTGAACTAATACAATGAGTCAGGATAGAATCTACGCATGTAAACTGTAAATGACATGAATATGTATCCTATACGGAATCACCAGGTATATCTCAGGCAATTCTGTCATATGAATAGTGTCAGGTATCCTGGGTTGAGCAGTGAACAAGTTTACATATGAATCTACAAGAAATCAAGTAAAATATTATAACCAGAAATATCAGAGAATTGGCAAGCTTTACTTGCCCACTGATGTATAACTAAGTCCAGGAAATAGGTAGCAAAGCTGCAAGTTTTGACAAGGTACACTTGCCTGTGGTTCCGGCTCTGTTTGCGGCTCTGACTTCAGTTGGATTTACAGGCGGTACTCCGGTTGCTAAAATAAACATCACCATCAGATCCAGAAAATATCAATCAGCTAAAAACGCCTATCCTTGGGTCCAATTTGGAGACAAGGACAGAAACGGCAGTTCGGGTCAAAACGGGGTCCACATGTGGGCCCGCTTTGCACCGAAAAATGTGTCCGGGTCAAAGGTCTCCAAATTCACCAAACTTAGTGTCAAGAGGTCAGGAATGATGATACGAACCCAACGGAACTTCCAGAATTGGATTCCGATGAGCCGATCACAAAATCGCCCGTCGAGCGGGGCCTGTGGGGCCCAAGACACGCGATTTCGTCAACGTTCTCAGAATCGAACCAAACTTGACCCACAGGACCAGCGTATTGCTACGAGTCCGATGGCGCAAGTTTTGTCTCGATCCGACGTGTGTACACAAAATTAGGGCAAATTGCAGAAAAGTCGGATATGGGGCGATGTCCGCGGATACGCATTGATTTCGGTGTGCACGCACATCCGAATCAGCTTTTGCGAACTCCCACACGTTCGTATCGACAACGCGCACATGTTTATAAAGACCGCGCGCGACCAAGTCGTCCCATTTTACGGGGCGTACCCAGTTCCGGGATGAAACAGGGTCTGGTTTTTTCTATTTTTGGATCGCGGTGTACGATCACCACAGGACGCGATGCCCCGAACGGTTTGTCCGGACACCGAGAGGGTCATACAGGATTCGCAACGCAATTTGCGAAATTGAAATCCGAGCTACGAGCAAGAAAATACACGCACCTGAACGGGACCAGAAAATTGGGGTCCGAATCGTGTCCGACACGTGTCCGGACACGGGAAATTAGGGTTAGGGTTAGGGCTTGGGATTCCTCGCCGGAGCTGGGCGGAGGGCAGCCGGGCTGAGGCGGAGGGGCCCTGGCTCTGCGGCGGAGGGCGGCGCGGCGTTCACCGGTAGAGGCGGCGGCGGCTCAGGGCGGCCGGAGGCGGCTCGGGGAGCTGCCCGCTGCTGCTGTGGCCGGCTGCAGCTGCTGTCGACAGGCCGGAGGCAGACGGAGGAGTAGGAGAAGAGGAGGGGACGGTGCTGGGGGTCTGCACGGCGGCGCGGCGGGCAGGACGGTGGCGGTCCGGTGGTGGCTGGGGTTGGCTAGGGCGGTGGGGGAGATCGGAGGAGGAGGAGGGAGGGGCTTAAATAGGGCTGGGGGAAGGTGGCTGGGGCCCGGGAGAGGCGGGGCATGGGGTGAACGTGGGGTGAGGTGGCCGGCCGGAGCGGGTGGCGCGCCGGGCGGGGCGGCGCAGGACGCGGGGAAGAGGGAGAGGGTCGTCCGGGTCTGGGGTGCGGGTCTCGGGTCGGGTCGGGTTTGGCGGATCCGACCTGACCCGCTAGGGAATGGGCCGGGTTGGGGCTGGGCCCAGTGGGCCGGGTCCAGCGGGCCGAGTTTTAATAAAATTTTAAATAAAATCTAATTAATCAGATTATTAATAATTAAATAATTAATTAAATAAATAAATAATTAAATACTTTTTAGGTGTTTTAAAAATAGGTCCGGGGTCCAATAAATTCCAGAAAAATTACCCTAAGTCCAATTTTTCATTTTACATTCAAAAATATTATTTTCATAATATTTTAATACTATTTTTTATCATTTAAAAATCATTGAATAATTAAAACCCTGTTTTTAAATTACAGAAAATTCTCAGAAAATTTCAGAAAATTGTGAAAAATCCAGTTTTAAAAATTTTGAAAAATCAGGGGGTTTACAGGATGAGATTAGAATAGACTGTGACTTGCATTATTGGACCTATTTATTGTTGTACTACAGCTTAAGCACGCCCTGATGGATCCATTAAATTGGGTTTGTCCATCGGTGCGTGCTGCTGGCCATTGCCACGTGTCCAGTCTCTCGTTATTTTGGGACTAGGACGTGACAATTGGCTTAACATAAAAGACTTTGGTCGTAAAGTTCGACCAACATGCCTATGAAAAGATGCTTAACATTGAGGGTAGTACCGGCCCCTCATCTATAGCGTCCCGCTCCTAGCGGTGCACTATATAGGGCTTGTGTCTCGATTGACTCAGTCGAAATTGAGTATAGGAAAACTTTACGGTAGAATCAATCACCAAAAATGTAATAAACCTTTCCAATTGATGGATCGGCTTCTGTTGGAATGAGTCTAATAGTTTTTGTTAGATTTTTCGTTGGCTTTCTTGGATTTTTGCTGCATAATTTTGATTAATGCATTTTCGTGATTGGTTTTCGATGATTGATCGTTTAGCCCATTTTTATTGATTGCATGCAGTCATTCTAGAGAACTCTGAAAGAAATGAAGACGATAGTCTAACCAAATATTGGTGCCAATGCAGATAGACGCGTGACCGGAGCCTGAGCGAGCAAGCATCCTTTTCTCTCAGCACTCTCTATTTGGTGAGCGGTTCTATCCCTTTTTCTCTACTCCTTTATGCCAATAATCAATAATGATCTCGTGTAACCTTGCTAAGTCTAATGATCGATAAAGCCACTAATGCCACAAGTTTTATACCATTATTATAAATCAATGAATTGCATTGCTAAGAGGAAAGTTTAATTATGAAACACAGGGAAGGATATAATCATTATGTCGTAGTTTGGTGCCATGTCTTAGCGGTAAATTAGAGTCTACGTACTACCAATCGAATCAATGAATAAGTATGCTGAATAGAGAATGAGTAAATGTGCATTGTTGCTCTAAATATTTCAATACCTTACACTGTTACTTATGCTTATCATATAGTCATAGATGTATTATATGGTTATGGATAACTTGTGCACAAGGTAGTAAATTTTTTCGAACGGAACCTAGGGCACTGGGGACCGTTCGACCCGGGAGAAATAGTAGCGCTTTGGTAGTGCCGGGTATAAGCGAGACATTCATTGAGGCTTGCTACCTATTTTAAATGGCGTATCGCACGTCCATCAAAGTCTTATACGAAAAATCCATCATGGTGCTACACCACAAATCACCCGGTGGGAATGAGTTGCATACTAATAATGTCTTATGCAGAGGCGTTAAGAACAATCATGTAGATCATACAGGAACGACCATTGGTTGAAGTCAGAATTTTATATATGCAAAATTTATACGTATTTTACTGCATGTACTGTTGCTTATGAACTATTTCCTATCGAAATGTTGCATATATATATATATATATATATATATATATATATATATATATATATATATATATATATATATATATATATATATATATAATGTTGCCTATTAAACTATTGCTTTAATTAAGAAGTGTTAGTTTAGGTGAGTGGGCCAGTTCTTCTCACAAGTACAATTTGAGTACGGAACCATGTCTCTGTGGGCAAACCAGGTGATTGAGATACTGTGGGCGCTCAAGGGAGAAATCTTCGTTGCAGTCTTTTCAAGCTTCTTCCTATTTCAAATTATTTTAAAGATTTCTAGTAGCTGCTTTCAAGCTTCCAAGAATGTAATAATGGTGCATAATGTATGGAATAAGAGTATTATTTTATGTAAGCCTATCAGTCTTTCTTTTATGCAAAGCTATGTAAGACATTCAAGCATTTCCATTTAGGTGTTGAAAAATTTGTACTTTGTTGCAATGAATCAATAAAAAAATTATTTTTTTCCTATACAAATGTGTGGTTTATAATTTATTGTTGTGTTGTGGAACTATTTATAAAAGATATTTGACATCTGTGCATGTTCTTACCTTATAAAAGTGCAACCCCACACTTGTACGGCATCACGTCCAGCGAGGACAAATGTTCTGCGGAACCGACTGTGAGGACGAATCGGTTCTGCGGAATAGGGATGTGACAATTTGGTATCAGAGCACTGTTTAAAGTTCCTCAAATTTAAAAAAAAATGATTTTCAAGTGGAAGTTTTCAAACAATAACGATTTTCTCAGATGATTTGTTTTTCGATAGTGCTGCATGAAAAAATATTCCACAAAATAAGCCCATAAATATTTTATGAGTGCTAATGGAAGTTATTTCTTTTGCAGATGACTAATGGTGATATCGCTAAGGCGACATCATCATCTGACCCAATAGAGAAAGTAATAAAAATATTAGAGGAGCAAAGAAAGCAGAGCGATGCACATCACAAGATGATTGAGGCACAGCATCGTGAGCTTTAAGTGCAGCTAACAAACCAGCTTCAAGCACGATTTGAAGCGCAACAGCAGCAAGTTGATAACTTTTCTCAACTGGTGGCTACATTAACCGAGAATAATAATGAGACCGAAGTGGCTGCCACAAAAGAGACAGTGGTAGTAGAAGTAGAGGAAACTGAACAACCTCTAAGAAGGCGACCGACATTCAAGTTTTTTGAATTCAAAAGCTATAATCCGCCTGAGTTCAATGGTAAGGCAGAACCAAAAGAAGTAATAGGCTTCCTAAAGACTTTAGAGGGCATCTTCCATATGTTGGATGTGCAAGGCACCAAAAGAGTGGATTGTGCGGCTGTGCAGCTGCGTCTCAAAGCAGAAGACTAGTGGGAGTCGAAGAGACAAGCACTGTGCAGTACCAACCAAGAAGCCAAAGTATCTGGGGAGATATTTAAGCAGCCGTTCATCGCATAATTTATTCCACCAGCTATGCGTCACAGAAAGATAAAAGGGTTTATAGTGCTTGAGCAGGGCAATATGTCCGTCAACGACCACGAAGCAGAGTTCTTAAAGCGATCCAAGTTTGGCGGCTACATGATACTGAATGATGAGGCAAAATGACTGTGATTCATTGAGGGTCTGAATGAAGACTTACAATGTGATGTTCTCAACCGAAAGTGTGTGACATACCGAAAAGACTACGAAGCGGTTCTCGAGATAGAGAATTTCATCCTCAAGAGGCGACACAGAATAACCGTGGGAACAACTACAAACGAACCATGGCAGCAAGAGGGTCTGATTCTTCCAAGCGCATCTGATGTCAGCACAAATTTTGACACTTCTTTCAGGATCGGGAGGATTTGTAGTGTATAGTGATGTGTCTGGGAGCGGATTAGGATGTGTACTGATGCAGCAAGACAAGGTGATAGCCTACGCATCGAGATAGCTGAGAGTTCATGAGAAGAACTATCTGACGCACGATCTAGAGCTAGCTGCAATGATATTTGCACTAAAGCTATGGCTGCACTACCTTTATGGAGAGCGTGTTAAGATTTACACAGATCACAAAAGTCTGAAGTATGTCTGCACTCAGAATGAGCTCAACATAAGACAGAGGCGATGGATAGAGTTGATGACAGACTATGATATAGAGTTACAATACTACCCTGGCAAAGCGAATGTAGTAGCAGATGCCTTAAGCAGGAAGCCCATGACATACTTTTTGACGACTCAGCGGCAATTGTTAGAGGATCTTCAGGAGCTCGGGATAGAGGTTGTATTGCCAGTCATGGATGGACAGATGGTCAGTCTAGAGGTTCAGTCTACATTGGTTGAGAGGATCAAAGCAGCCCTGCCTACAGATGTGAGATTCCGACGACTGCGAAAGAGGACAGAGGCCGGCATGCAGACGGGACTCCGGATTCATGAAGATGGAACAATGAGGTGTGGATATAGCCTATACGTTCCGAGTGGCAAGCTACGCCAGGAGTTGATAATCGAGGCCCATAGCTCAATTTATTCTATTCATCCTGGGGTACGAAGATGTACCAAGATTTGAGACAACACTACTGGTGGCATGGGATGAAGAGAAAGATTGCGAGATTTGTGGCGAGATCTTTGGTCTGTCAGCAAGTCAAGGCCGAACATTAGAGGACAACAGGACTATTGCAGCCGCTTTCCATTCTCGAGTGGAAGTGGGAACACATTACCATGGACTTCGTCACAGGATTCCCGAGGAGCCCTAGCTGGAAGGATGCAGTCTGGGTTATCATGGATCAACTCACCAAGTCTGCATATTTCTTGCCCTTCAGAGTTGGGCAATCCACGAAGATATTAGCTAACATTTATATGAGACAAATAGTACGACTACATGGAGTGCCTGTCAGCATTGTATCGGATCGTGATTCCAGATTCACGTCATATTTTTGGCGGAGTATGCAGGAGAGTCTAGGAACTCGTCTCAAGTTCAGCACTACATATCATCCACAGACTGATGGTCAGTCAGAGCACACGATTCAGATACTAGAGGATATGTTGAGGGCATGCATAATCGACTTTGGAGGATCTTGGGAGGACCATCTACACTTGGTGGAATTCTCCTACAATAACAGCTACCAAGCCAGCATACAGATGGTAACTTATGAGGCACTGTACAGCAGGAAGTGTAGGTCACCGGTATATTGGAGTAGCGTGGGAGAGCGTCAGATACTTGGTCCAGAGTTGGTGATACAGACAGTGGAGAAAGTAAAGCAGATTCAGAGCTACCTGCGTGTAGCACAGGATAGATAGAAGCATTGGGCGGATGCGCACCGCAGACCTTTGGAGTTCAAGGAAGGTGACCATGTATTTTTGAACATATCACCCACTCGTGGTACCATCAGATTCGGGGGCAGAGGCAAGCTGAGTCTGAGGTACATCGGACCTTTTGACATCTTAGAGCGAGTCGAAGAAGTGGCTTATCGTCTTGCATTGCCTCCATCATTAGAAGGAGTGCACGACATATTTTACGTATCGCAGTTGAGAAGATACGTGGCAGACATTAGCGACGTGCTTGATCATTCAGAGATTACAGTCAGGCCCAGTTTATCATATGAAGAGCAGCCAGTGGGGATACTCGATCGCAGTGAGAAGATTTTGAGGGGTTAGACTATTCGACTGGTTAGGGTTGCATGGAAGCATCATTCTCCAGGCGAATCTACCTGGGAGCGCGAGGATTCCATTCGGCAATATTTTTTGTATTTATTTGAGGATCAAGGTATCAATTTACATACTGCATTCGGTTACCTGTTTACTTTTAAATTCTCGTAGCTATCATTCGTGCTTTACTTTTAATTTTGGGGACAAATTTCTTCTAAGTTGGGAATGATGTAAATCCCCTCAATTATTATTTTAGGTAGACTAGTTAGGGTTAGAAATATTATTGTAGCGTCAGGGTATTTAAGGTTTAGAAATTATGTTGCAGTTATCTGATTCTTTATTTAAAGCCTTCGTGCACTCTACCGTTGCTACAATATTTGGAGCCCAACCATAGCCCTTAATTTCCAACAAGTTGTTGCACTCTTGACCTGACAAGCCAACCTAGGTGTTGGACTTTTCCCTCACTCACAAACACACTCCCTTGTGCTCTAATTTAATTGCACAACTTTCCCGTCCTAAAATTAATTCTTTAATCCTATGTCGCGTACATTTGTCGTTTCCATCCATTTTGGGACAAAAACTCAACCAGTTTAGCCGAACCTATTAAAGGGGCCAAGACTGACACCAAACCTACACCGTTCATGACCTTTGTGTCACTCCTAATTGAGACCCCATGTGCCCCCATTTAATTTAAGATCACATGATATTTTATTTTAATTAAATTGGGGATACCAACTTTGACTAATCCAACTTAACCCCAATTTAACCCAATACCCCATTCTTTAAGCCCATACAAAATACACAACACCCCCTCATCCTACATAACACCAAACACCACTTCCCACACCAAATTCCCATTATTTTTAATGTATGTGCAAATATCCAAAAGTTAAGGGGCTTATTTGCAAATATGGTGCTAGGTGTCACCACCCTATTGGTCAAGGCCAATGAAGAAACCCCTTCTCTCTCTCTCTCTCTTTGACCGGTCCAATCAACACTCTCTCTCTCCTTTTGTTTGTACGCTTTCTCTATGTCAAATCTTGGCCCTCCATTCAAAATAAAGCATCATCCTCACCACACACTATTTTATATAACCACTCATCCTCACCCTCTTTCCCAATGTGTCGGCCCTATTCCCTAGGAACCTAGGAAAATACTCCCCTCTCTCTCTCCTCCCACTTCCCTTCACCAGCCGAACTTCTCTCATTCTCTTCTTCTTTCTCCTCTTCTGCTTCCCTTCACCAGCCAAACTTCTCCCATTCTCTTCTTCTTCCTCCTCTTGTTCTTCCCTTCACCAGTCGAGCTTCACTCGCAGCAGTCTTCTCCGGTCGAGCAACTGTTGTACCACCCTCGGCCATCACCTTCTTCAGCAGACTCCACCGCCACGTCCATCACGACCACCACCCTTGGCCAGCCAGCAGACTCCACCATGACCACCACCATCACATAATACCCTCGCTCTTCTTCTTCGACCATCCCCGCTCCATCAACTCTGGCCGACCACCTCTATCCCGCCATCAACTGCTGCAGTCGGCCATCCCCGTTCCACCTTAACCAACCACCTCCATTAACCGCCACCCGCATCTTCACATCACTCCGGCCGAGCCTCAGTCGAGTACCTCCGCCATCAACGGCTCCAGTAGTGGCTGCACTCCCTCGACCACCCTCGGCCAACACCCACTGCCACCACCGTTACCTCCACGAACCACCGCCATCTCAATGAACCGACCACCTTCGTCCCGCCATCAACCACCTTCACGACTTCAGTCACTTGTACCCTGCCACCTCGGTCGAGACGTGTGCCACCCCTGAGGTCGACGCCATCCCTGACCGGAGCTACAGCATCGTCGTTGCCACCACCCGCGGCCACCGGGGTAACTCCTCACCCTTCTCATGTAGTGTAGTTTGTTGTTTAAAGAGAAACTAGTTAGGGTTAGGGTTTATGAATGCTATATTGAGTTTTAGGGTTTATGTTATATGTATTTTGATAGGTATTGAAGAGTATGTTTATAGTTAGGAAATGGTGTTGTGATATTAAGATGGTAATTTGTTGAAGATTTGATAACTAATGATGAAATCGATTGAGGAGTATGTGTTGTGATATCGTAAGTTGGTCATTTGTTGAAGAATTGATAACTAATAACGAATTGATAGAGGAGTAGCTATGTATATGTGAAATAGTGTTCAAATAATAAAATAACGTTTTATAATTGAAGGTTTAATAATTAATAATTATTTTATTTGAGGATGAGCATAGCTTGAAACTACTGAAAATACCGCGATAAATAGTATGATTGAGAATTTGGTTTGATGATGTTATACTGCTGATTGATCGTATTTGATGCAACGTTCCTTTAGTCAACCTTGGTCAACCCTCTAGCTTAGTGTCTATATGATCTATGTAACTAAGACTGAAGCCTATGCTAGACGTGTGTCACCTCTTATTTTAGAATATTATCGTGATGGTTTATTGATTCAGCTTGTATCTCGTCTTTAGGTACTTCGGGATCCGCGAACTTGGACGTTGTACCGGAGCTCCATCTTCAGCATCCGGATCCAGGCAAGTGTACCTTGCCATCCTGTATCTCAGTTACCAGATTTTTATTTATTTATTCTATGCATTGTGTGCATTTTGGATTAGAATCGTTACTTCGCGTCCGGGTCATAACCGGGTGCAGACGTTCGTCGGTAACGTCTGGTAACGATTGATAGATGTTCGTAATACCTTGATGTACATACTTGTCTACATCATAATCCTAGGACACATTCAGACACTGTCATCGTGCCAGATTTCTTGTATCCCAATACTATCAGCATGACCAAAATCTGGGATGACTTTAGGGTCATGATCGTTGATAGTTACTTCAGTATGACGAGACTGTTAGATAGAGGTTCAGGTTCAGCAAATACTCGTTGACCGCTTTGGGAGAGGAAGACAGTTACTACAGGTTTGGGCTCCTCTGCACACGCTATATATATGTATATGTCATATTTATGTAGTGTTCCTATATCCGGAGTAGTAGTATCACCCGTGTGACTGTGCTCGAAGCTACGGTACGCCCCGTGTATCTCTGTGTTCAGAGCTACGGTTTTATTTTGGACAACCCACGAGTTGAACATTGTCTTCAAAGTCGTGTCTCACTTAGGTGGTTATGCAAGATTACACCGGCGTTGTACTTGGTTCTTTCTGTTATACTATAGCATGTTATTTTTGTACCTTGTTACGTCCCTTTGAGGACCTGGTTCCCTTCCAGGCTTAGGCGAGGAGGACTACCCAGAGGAGTATAAACCGGGGGTATATCCAGGAGCGGGACCTGTTGCAGAGGACGAGATCCTTTCCGAGGACTTCGTTTGATCTCTGGTAGTGACTTCACCCTGGGACGGTATTACTACCAGCTTTCAGATACCGTTCCTAGTTATCTTACTGCTTTCCTTCATTTCAGTATTTGTATTAGTAGATTTGTTCCCGTGTGACTCGTCTCGTATTTGTACTATGATACTTTTCCCGTGTTATTTCCCTTCTGCACATTAGTAGTTATGTTCTTCTCTATGTGCTTTTTATATCTGTTGTCTGTGGATGAGATTTAGTTTCACTATCCATGTGTTATATGTTGGATTTTATCATTGTACTTTACAGCTTAGGTGCACTCCGTCGAGTCCATTAGATTGGGATGTCCGTCGAAGTGCACCCACTGGCCATTGCCATGTGGCTCAGTTCCTTATATTTGGAACTGGGGCATGACAACGAGGTTGTGCCAGAGGATTTTTTATGAGTATTCTGTTACATACTTAGTTATTTATGCTTTCAGTTATTTCATATCTTGACTCATGGACTTATGTATTGACTTATTTTATCGGGTTGTTCTCCGAGACACTATAAATGTTGACTTAATGATGGACTATTTTCTTTATTTATTATCTTGATTAGTCTATCATATTTAGTTATATTTCTTTCTGTGGATAAGATTAGAATTATTTTGTGATAGATGGTGTAGAGTGCATTTATTTTTATTACAGCTTAAATGTACTCTAACGGGTCTATTAAATTAGGTTTACCCATTGGAGTTGTGTTGCTGGCCATTACCATATGGCTAGTCCCTCGGTATCTTGGGACTAGGGCATGACATAGTTTTTGTGGTGGCTCATGCAGGTCTACGACTATATTGCTTTGGTTTCAACTAAGGAATCGAGCAAGCCTGCAATTAGGATAGGATAAATTATAGGATCTTATCCACTTGGTGATCTGTTCTTGACCTCTATATCGACTTCAAAATAAGTTTTTGACTTGCATCATGCCTTAATTCCTCTGTACGCCTCTCATAGTTTACTTTCGATACAGATAATAGATCCACGAGCCAGCAACGAGACTCCCGTAGGTATACCACAAGGTTCTGTGGTCACCTACGACGATGGAGTGACACCATTGGGTGGAGATCCATCCACTCAATAAAGCAATCAAGTAGATCAATACGCCTCGAGGTTCCGGCGAGAAGACATTCCACCACCGCCGCAGTTTACTCCATCGATGCCCATTTTTCTACCAGGACAGTCGATGGATGGTCAGCAGATGTTCCAAATATTCTACGCAATGATGCAAGCACAAAAGCAGGTTCATCAAGAGAACCAGCAATGCTAGGCAAAAAACTTGAGGAACAGCCTAGTGACAGCACTGGAGCAGGCGAACCCACCTGCTAGACGACCATCGACGAGATCTATCACTAATTTTCGTCAGCTGAAGCCCTGTATCTTTTCTGGCAAGGAGGAGCCTACTGATGTTCATGAGTAGCTCATAAACACTCAACACCAATTAGAAGCAGCTGAGCTTCCGAGGGAGCGTTGGATGACTGCCGTCAGGATGCAGTTGACGGACAATGCACATCATTGGTGGCTATCTGAGGAGAGATGGCTCGGACTGGACCGAGTTATTTGGGAGGAGTTCTCTAGACTCTTTCAGGAGATGTACATTCTAGCCATTGCTAGAGCAAAACTTAGGAATAAGTTTAACCATCTCATTTAAGGCAATATGACAGTAGAAGAGTATAATGCAAAATTTATCCGTTTGAGTCGCTTCGTCCCTACTCTGATTTTGACAGAAGAGGAGAAGGCAGAGAAGTTCTTTAACGGACTTAGATTTGAGCTACAGAGATTAATCGGCTATGTTGCACCTACTTCATACACGGACGTCGTTGTTGCAGCCCGACGCATGGAGCGCGTCACCAGGAGAGAGTCCAGCCAAAAACGGCTGTTCACATTAGCACCAGCCAGAGCACCACAGGAAGAAACTACAAAGAGACCTCATATGCACCAACCACCCAGAGCAGCTCCGCAGGCACTGTCTACATGTCAATATTGTGGCAAGTGAGATCATTATAAGAACGAGTGCAGACGCAAGTTGGGATTGTGCTTGATTTGCGGATCCAACCAATATTCGGCCAAGGATTGACCTGAGCGTCGAGAGGGAGCACCAATGGTAAACCGACAAGCTTTACCTGCACCGGAAGGATATCAGCCGAGGCCACCCTTGGCACCACAGGTAGCAGTCTTCCAGCAGGCCCAGCAACAATAGAGGGCACCACCACAAGGACGTGGACAGGATTTTGCAATGAGAGTGGAGGAGAGACACATACTCAAGGAGTAGCGAATATGAGTAAGATTTAGTTTTATCATAGCTAGCTATAGTAGCAAATATTCCTAGTAATACTTTAGCATGTGCCTATTAGTTCCATTCCCTAGCCTATACCTAGTATTATGTTAGCATGAACTGGTTGGTCTAGAGTAGTAATATGTCAGTGGTACCCAAATTTTTAGAACTTGTAGTTGATTCTCGCTCTAACCATGCTCCTTTAATCTTGAGTTACTTATCTCTCATTGCCTAGGGAAAAAAATTATTGCTTTCCTACGTGTTCTGCTTGAACAAAACTCTCACCCTTCCTCTCAATTTTTTCTTGTTCATGGTCCCTTAGCCTTTGTGTCGTGCTTCAACAAACATGTCTTGCAATCGCGTCATCTCTTCTGGAGCAAACATTTTCTGACCAGTTACATTTTATTTTTTTACTTGTAATGACGCAATTCTTTTAAGGTATATAGATTGTAAACACCTTGATTTTTAGATTTTAATTTAAAAATTATATTAATTATTATTGTAGAAAAAATTTATTATTTTTTTATTTATAATAAATGTTCGTTCATGAATTTACATTTTTTATATTAAATTAATTATTAAAATAGTGCAAAAATTATATTTTTGGGTGTATAATTAATAATAGAATATTGTGTATTTTTGGGAATTTATTGAGGTCCAAAACTATATTTAATGGCCATATATGCATATATGTATTTATTGTTTTAAATAAACCAACCAAAACCAATCTAAACCGAACCAACCCAAACCAAACTAACCGAACCCGGATCCCATACCCGAACCCGCCAACCCGAAACCCACCAACCCCCCCCCCCCCCATCTACTGTAACAGCAACGAAACCCCCGACCCCATCTCTTCTTCTTCCCGAAACCTCCCCGACCCCTCTTCTTCATCTCCTTGTAACTCCCTTCACACCACCCTATATAAAGCCTAGCCTAGCCAACCACTACTACCATCAACTCCTCTTCCAATCCTGACAAGCCTCGACCGCCAACGACCACCGGACAGTCGCCGCCGCATGCCGCAAAACGCCTCTGCACAGCCCCCCAAAATTTTGAGCAACAGCGAGCATCGAGGTACCCATCTTTCCACCCCTGTATCTTCCTGTACAGTAATCAAAATATCGACCTATCGAATCCTATACGAAGACCACATGACCCTCTTAAACCCTGTATAATTAGTTTGGTGTATCGTGTCCTGTGTCGATCGTAATTCGCTACACAATACAGGAAAAAAATGACCTAGTTTGTAGTTCAGAAACTGTTCCAACCACCCATGTTTATTTTTGATTTTTTTCCAACCTAGTTAATATTTTTAAATTCTACTTGAACAATAATTTAGATAACATAAACAAGTTTTAATCGCTTAAATTAGTTTATTTTAATTCGATGTATGTCATAATTTATTTGCTGTTGAAATCTGTCAAAAACTTGGTTTTCTAAACCCAAAATTTCTTGAAACGGGATGCGACCCGCTAAACGAGGCAACTTTGTCGCGTGCAATCTGTCAAAAACTTGGTTTTCTAAAAGGCGCGTATCGTCAACGCAGATGTGTGAAATTTTGTGAAAGTTGATTTTGATGTGCGTTCACACCGGAATCAACGCGTATCCGTCGAAAAATCTGTATCGACCTATTCTGACACTCGTCATAATTTCGTGTATGCCTGTCATTTCATAACAAAACTTACGCCATCGGATTCGTAGCGTTATACTGGTCCTGTGACCCAAGTTTGGTTCGATTCTGATAACGTTGACGAAACCCTATTTCGTGGGCCCCACGATTCCACTTGACAGGCGATTTTGTGACCGGCTCATCGGAATCCAGTTATGGATGTTCCTTTGGGTTTGTATCATCGTTATGGACTCATAGACACTAAGTTTGATGAAATTAAAAAAATTTGTCTCTGGCACATTTTTTGGTACGAAGTAGGCCACATGTGGACCCCGCTTTGATCCGAAACTGTCAATTCTGTCCCTGTGTCCAAATTGGACTTATGGGTAGTCAATCCTAGCTATTTCAAGTATTCTGAGAGCAATGGTGCTATTTGTTTCGGCATCCAGGGGTGTACCTGAAGATTCTACTTATATTAGAGCAACTGACGGAGCTCAGAACACAGGCAAGTGTACCTTACCAACTTGCAGTAGATCTTGTGACATTATTTTGCTTGAGTTATTTCTATATACTTATGTGTTGTACCTGTTCAACCTAGGACCGTGAGACGTTGCTTAACGTTCGAACAAGATTCGGGTGTCGACGTCGTACGCGGAGTCGTGTAACGTTACTTAGAGAGTTGATATCACGATCCTATATTTTTTTTGCTTGATTTATCAAGCACGTCATACCATAGGACACTTGATACTATTCATGTGATAGAATCTTTTCTGAGTTATTTATGGTGATTCTGTATAGGCTTACAGGATTCTTGACATAAGACTTGCATATACATAGATATTATTTTGACTCGTTGTACTAGCTAGAGGTCATGATCTTGCATGTTATAGATATGAGACATCATGGACATGAGACGTATGATTACATTGGGTGGAGAGAGACACACAGGCTACAGGCTGATTATATACATATATACTTTATTATTGAGGTGCTTTAGTCTCTGTTCCAGAGCTTGGCCCATTACGTGATATTCTTGTTGCTACAGGCTCCCAGACACAGAGCTTGTAGTGGTTTCAGCCTGAGTACTAGTGATGCTCTCATTTGTATTTCACTTAGCTGGTTACATAGCTTGTCCTAAGGACCTATTTTTATACTGTATTTTATTTGGCTTGAGTTATTCTTATACCTTGCTATGTCCCCTGAGGACCTGGATCCGGATTGTCTCCAGGTACAGTAGTGAAGGAATACCCTGAGATATATGGGACAGGAGCTGACGCTGGAGCAGTACTGGCACCAGAAGACGAGGTTGTGCCAGAAAATTTCTCCTGGGTATTCTGTTACATACTCAGTTATTTATGCTTCAAGTTATTTTATATCTTGACTCATGGACTTAAGTATTGACTTATTTTATCGGGTTGTTCCCTGAGACACTACAAATGTTAACTTAATGATGGACTATTTTTATTATCTATTATCTTGATTAGTCTATCATATTTAGTTATGTTTCTTTCTGTGGATGAGATTAAAATTATTCTGTGATAGATGGTGTAGATTGTATTTATTTTTATTACAGCTTAAGTGCACTCTAACGGTCCATTAAATTGGGTTTGCCAATTGGAGTTGTGTTGTTGGCCATTGCCACGTGGTTAGTCCCTCGGTACTTTAGGACTGGGGCATGACAATTTCCTCTGTGATGAAAGAGTCTGAGGAATCATGAAGAGGGCAATATATTGATGAAGAACGCTCCTTGTCTCTCCTTATATAGGCAAGGAGAAATGTTTTAATTTTCCAACAAACCCCAGAAATAGTATCGCATGTATTGCATTTAAAACTACATCAAATCAAAGATCGGGTCAAAACTAAAGAAAAGTCTGCCTTGGAAGACTTGGCCACGTTGGTAAAATGTTAGACTCCTGTGTACCTCTCCAAGAACCTCATAAAAAATATTGCATAACACGAGGTGTCATGCCCCAATCCCAAAATACTAAGGGACTAGCCACGTGGCAATGGCCAGCAGCACAACTCCAATGCACAAACCTAATTTAATAGACCCGTTAGAGTGCACTTAAGCTGTAATACATATAAAATGGTCTACAATACCTGTC
Source organism: Iris macrosiphon (assembly GCA_036927795.1). Taxonomy (NCBI): domain Eukaryota; kingdom Viridiplantae; phylum Streptophyta; class Magnoliopsida; order Asparagales; family Iridaceae; genus Iris; species Iris macrosiphon. Next base: position 81,556 of record JAYESA010000619.1, read on the forward strand.
ACAGTTTATATATCTAATCCCATCCACAATAAGTAACAAAATCATAAAGAGACAAGTCCAATCACAATAATATAAAATGATCTGTCCAACCAAAGCAATATAAATAATGTCACAAAAAATAACCCATCATCAAAATAGAAAAAATAATAACTCCAAGTACAATATCCAGAAGTCACTACAAGATCAAATATCGAAGAACACTAAGCATAATAAATGAATGATGAGAATGTTGTGTGCTCAAGAGAAGTCCTCCGGAATAACCTCGTCCTCTACAACTTGTACGTCTCCAATAGCAGCACATACCACATAAACCTTGAGATAGCTCTCCTCGTCTACACCTGGGAACATAATCCGGATCCAGGTCCTCAGGGGACATATCAAGGTACAATAAACACTCAAGCCAAATAAAATACAGTAAGTAAATAAATAAAATAAATCCTCAGGGTAAGCTATGTAACCAGCTAAGTGAAATACAAATGAGAGCATCACTAGTACTCAGGCTGAGACCACTACAGGCTCTGTGTCGGGAGCCTATAGCAGCAAGTAGTATCTCGTAGGGCCAGTAAATGTTCCAGGCTCTGGTTCGGAGACTAAAGCACCTCAAGTAACATAGTATATATATAAACATAATTAGCCTGTAGCATGTGTGTCTCTCCCCATCCAATGTAACCTCATATCTCATGTCCACAATGACTCATGTCCACAACATCTCATGTCTATAACACGCAAGATCATGACCTCTAACTAGTACAACGAGTCATAATGATATCTATATAATATGCATATCTCATATCATGAATCATGTAAGCCTATACAGAATAATCATGAATAACTCAAGAAAGATTATGTCACATAAAATAGTGTCAAGTGTCCTACACTCTGTCGTACTTGGTAAAGCAAGCACATAAAAATAAGATCGTGGAATCAACTCTCTAAGTGAAGTTACACGACTCTGCGTATGGCGTCGACACCCGAATCTTGTTCGGACGCTAAGCAACGTCTCACAGTCCTAGTTTGAGCAGGTACATCACAAGAGTATATATATATGGAAAGAAACACAAGCAGATAACATAATAGGATCTACTGCAAGTTTGGCAAGGTACACTTGCCTGGGTCCTGAACTCCGTCAACTACTCCTGGGAAAGTCGAAACTGTAAGAACGTCTCCGGATGCTGAAACAAAAATGACCAATATTTTAAGAATACTTGAAATAGCGAGGATTGACTACACATAAGTCCAATTTGGACACAGGGGCAGAATTGATAATTTTGGGTCAAAGCGGGGTCCACATGTGGCCCACTTCGTACCAAAAAATGTGTCAAAGACAAAGTTCTCCAAATTTGTCAAACTTAGTGTCTATGAGTCCAGAACAATAAGTCGATCACGAAATCGCACGTCATGTGGAACCGAAGGACCCACAAAACGGTATTTCATCAATATTCTCATATTCGAACCAAACTTGGGTTGCAGGACCAGCGTAACGCTGCGAATCCAATGGCATAAGTTTCGTTGTGAACCGACGAGTATACACGAAGTTATGGTGAGGTATCGGAATAGGCCGATATGATATTTTTTGGCGGATACGCGTTGATTCCGGCGTGCACACACGTCCGAATCAAATTCTGAGAATGCCCACACATCCACGTTCACATTACACACTATTTGGTATAATCCACACGCGACGACGTGGCCTCATTTGGCATGACGCACCCTGTATCGAGAAATTTGGGTTTCTCAAAATCAAATTTTTTGACAGTTTTCAACGTTAAATTAATCACAGAATAAATAAAAATAAAGTAAATTATTTAGTGGGAGTAAATCTTGGTTATATTGTCAAGATGACTGTTTAAGTAGATTTTTAAATTAATCTACCGTTTTGAAGATAATAGTGCGTCAACATGTGTGGTTGGGACAGTTTCAAGATTGTTCAAACGTGAATTTTTGGACCAACTTTCGTTTCGAATTTCTCCTAATATAAACCATTTAAAATTAAACTTCTTGAAGGGGTTTGAGGGCATTCATGCTTTGAATGCATACGGACAAAAATCTCGTAAAATGATCAAGCAAGGAGGGCGTTCTCGTACCTAAAAGATGGGCTCGCGGGAAAGGATGTTGTTGCTGCTGACGCCCTAGCGGCTGTCCGCGCTCGCTCACGGTGGCCGGCGGCAGTCGGGGATGGCCGCCTGGGTGGTCGGGGTCCGGCGTGGGTGGTTTTGTAAACTCCCTCACCCAAAATAGGTATTTTGTGTATATTTTATATTATTATATTTATTATATATGTTGAATTTATTTAGAATATGCTCTTAGTTAATTAGAAAATAAATTTCTTGATATATTTACTTATATAAATATTCATTTAGAATTATTTTAGGTTATTTTAGATTTTTGGAGATTTTTCTAGAATTTTTTGGTAATTAAAACTTAGAAAACATAAATTTCTAGGACTTCTATGATTTACTATACGACCATACTTGCATGTCGTTCCTACCAAATATTTATTTTACTTTAAAATATTTAATTATATTTTTTTGTAATTTATTTAGAATTTTAAGAAATTTATTTAGATTTTAAAATTATTTAGGATTTATTTGGATATATATAGTCTTAATATTAGATAAATACTAATTTAGTGTTAATAGATATTAATAAAATTTTATAAATTATTTGTATTATCTTTAATTATATTTAAGATTATAAATTATTGAGATAAATTCAAACTCTATTTTAAATTAATTCAAATCATGAACCTACTAGGAAATCAACTTCATGCATATCCTATCATTATTTAAATTCATCATAATCCTATCCAAATTAACCAATCCTATTCGTATTTAATTAAGTAGTGTCCACCATTATAAATACCTCATCCTTCATATTTTTCTTTCCCAAATTCCTCTCTTTTTCGTCCAAAAAAAAAGTCAAAATTCGTCATAAATTCAGCCTTATTTTCTACTAGTTATGACGAATTAAAAAGACGATATCTCCTAGCTTCGGACTCCAAACGCGCTCCAGTTTTTTTTATTAGAATGATATTGAGGTTAGATTTCTGTTTTTATAAATTTTTTTACGAAATTATTAGTATTAAATTCTGGGAAATTCGTAGAGCACAGCATGTCCAAAAATAGACGTATTTCGATATTTTCGCGATTTCGGGAGAACCAGGAATCAGAATCATGAAACGTTTAAAGTTTCGGAAAGCTAATGTCGAAATTATCGACATATATTTTTCCCAGAATTTATTTTGAAGTATTTATATACTGTTAATTCTGTAGAACTTCTAGGTTAGAATTTAACCATCGGTGCACAATACAAAATTTGTTTGTGCCATAATTCTCAAACGAATTTGAATTCAGACGAGCCATAAATTTCAGTATATATTTGATGCTGAAATCTACAGGAAATCATGCATGAAAGTCGAGTTTGTATCGGTTGACTTTTTGGTCAACAGATCGCCTCGATTTGCGTGCCATGAGTCTCGAGTTGATAAAATTCAGTTTCTTTGGACAAAATTTAGGAATTAACATAAAAATCAGAATAATAAAATTAAAATAGGATTTTAGAGTAATTATTCCAGAATTAAATAAATTAAAATAAATTAATGGTTATATTATTATATAGTTATATGAATATATATGTAAGTAAATGCTAATTGATAATTATGACTAAATATTCAGACTGTATGACCCTAGGATATCGTGGACTATCCCATACTTACCTTGACCATGTTGACCCTAAGAACTTGTGAATTTGTCTGCCTTGCGTACACTAACGTACCGGCATAGACACCTGTCAGTTGACTGACTGATTTCGTACAGTACTTGAAGATGCGACACCCACGTAATTCAATGCATAATTGACCGTGTTAGATGACTAGTGTTACCCCTAGTATACCCCCTGATTCCAGTGTAAATATGGTTGAGTATGTGCTAGTGTAATGACTAATGATTCTATTATATTATATTTATGTGTACATAGGATATTGGATTGTTCTGCGCGATTTCTGGAGCAGGTTATTGGTACATTGTAGCTGCCTTGCCAGGCAAGTATACCTTGCCATTGTACTGTTATTTATACTCCATATGTTGCATGCATCTTTATTTTTTGTCCTTAGTTCATATATTTTAACTGTTATACAAAATGCGCGCGACGGTGTTGTCGCGTTGTATTTTTATTTATGTATTGCATTGACCTTGTTCATGAGACTACCCCATTATCATGTAGCACCATTAGATTTCATTTGACTGTGACACATATTTTTACACGAGTGGTGAGTCTCATATAGATCACGGACGCACGTATTGACTGATCATCGGTACGTGTGGGACGTGCATTAGGAATAACTGCTGTTAGAAACTTTGCATGCTAGAAGACTTAGCAGTTATTAGAGGTCTATGGACATAGTCTATTGTAGTACGGTGGTCCCATCCTTGTCCTTGTCTGGTTGCAGGATTGGGCTAGGTACTAAGAATAGGCTATGGACCAAATCGTGTCATGGATGTGACATGCTTAGAGCATGGGGTGGGGAGAACAACAAGTACCACATTTGAGCTCCTTTACACTTTTTCTATTGTGCGTCCGGATTCTCCGCTGGAGATACGGGTGGTGATGACCACTATATATTATATTATTATCAGGCGGGCCTCCGGCGTTCGAAAGTCGTCGTGCCTTTGAGGCCCCTGGTTCTCCGAGAGAGTCATGCCAATCCCAGTTCTCAGCCAGATAGCTCACTTGTTAGAAAGTTGTTCTTAACTGCATTCACTTTAGACGGTTAGGCGACCCCTTTGGATATTTATTTCAGTACTTTATTGGCATGTGTTTAAGTATCTTGTTATGTCCCTCTGAGGACCTGGTCCGCTGCCAGGTGTATCTTTTCTTGAGTATTTGCAGGAGCGCAGATTTGAATGGTTACATGTGATCCGAGGATGTCTTCTCTTTGAGCTGTGATGGATAGCTGGTATTCTTATATTGTGTTGTGGTGTTGTACTCATATTGTATTTGCTCTTATATTCGAGTTGGTAGTGGATTTGTTTCCATCCAACTATCATCCTTAGATACTTCTTATTGAGATCTAGTTTCATAGATACTGGTTATTTATTTCTATACGATTTTGGTGGATGAGATTTAGATTTTGCCCTGTGACTTGTGACATATGTTTATACCACTTATGGATTTTGTATTTATATTACAGCGTACGTATGGATTTGGTTTCCATATATTGGAGTTGCCATATCCATGCGGCTGGCATGCTTACGTGTTCCTAGTCCCACGTATTTGGGACTGGGGCGTGACAGGTTTCCTGGAGGGTGGAGGCGTGGGTGATGGTGGAGGTGGTGTTCTCTAGGGTTAGGTTTATGTTTTATGTATGCGTGTACATACATATATATATATGTAATGTGGGGGGGTCGACTGCTTCCTGGACGCGGCCTGGGGGATTTGGTACGCGTGTTATAGGGTCAGGTCTGGGTTAGGTTAGCGGGTAGGGTAGTTAGGAAATAGTTATTCTTTTTTTTTTCTTTTTCTTTTCCTTTTCTTTTCTTTATTTTATTCATAATTATATATAGAAAATTCTCAAAAATAGTTAGGTACTTGGAAAAAATTCTAGGAAATTTATATTTCTTCCAACAAATAATTTATAACCAAATTCATATCAATTCAAAGGATATTTACTAAATATGAATGAATATTAAATTAGTTAAATAAATCCATAAATTTTATTTTTTACTTAATATTATATTGGAAGCATGCAGGGGTTCGAATAAAGCAACTCGAGCGTCATGTACTTAATAGGGCCAATTAGGCTCATAGTATGGATTTAGATAAAAATAATGGGTTGGTGTGGCGTGTTAAAATCGTACGCCACGACAAAAGGGTTAATTAATTATATTTTTCTCGTAATTGTATCGTGAAAGTTGTGCGACCAAACCAAAGCATGGGATTGCAAATTTATGAGTGACAGTCATGGCAGGAGCCTAATTTGACTCATCTAAGTTGAGCTTGCTAGGTTGGTTGGAAGGGAAAGGCTAGAGTTGCATTCAAGATCTTAAACCATGGTGGTTGGTTTCCAAAGTTCTACTAAATTATCGAATAAATATTTTTAAAAAATTATTAATTACCGAACTACCCTTTATAAAAATCAGGGTGCTCACAATCTACCCACCTTAAAAGAATTGTGTCCTTACAATTAAAATGAACAAAATATAACAGGTCAAGAAGGAGTGTGCTCTAAAAGAGATGGCACGGTTGCAGGACATGTTTGTGGAACTACGAAAAATAAAGGGTAAGGCGTCATGAGTAAGAAATTCGAGAAGAAGGAAAAGAGTTTTTGTTCAAGCAGAACACGTAGGGAAGCAACAAAAACTTTTTTCCTAGGCAATGAGATATGAATAACTCAAGAGTAAAGGAGTCTGATTAGAACGAGAATCAACTACAGCTTCTAAAAACTTGGGTATCACTTATATATTACTACTCTAGACTAACAAGTTCATGCTGACATAATACTAGGTATAGACTAGGGAATGGAACTAGCAGGCACATGCTAAAGTATTACTAGAAATATTTGTTACAATAGCTAGCTATGATAAAACTAAATCTTACCCATATTCGCTACTCCTCGAGTCTGTAACTCCTCCACTATCATCGCAAAAGCATGTCTACGTCCCTGTGGTGGTGCCATCTGTTGTTGCTGGGCCTGCTGAAAGAGTGTTGCCTATGATGCCAAGGGTAGCCTCGGCTGATATTCTCCCGGTGTTGGTGGTCTGAATCCTCCATCTTCCGCCTGTAGTGCTCCTGGTGTTGGATAAGCTAGTCGATATGGCTGCTGGACTGGCCCCGGTGTTGGTAAAGTAGGTCGATAAACCATAGGTGTTCCTCCCCGACGCTCAGGGCAATCCCTGGTTGAATGCTGACTGGATCCGCAAGCTAAATATAATCCCAATTTGCGTCTCCACTCCCTCTCAATATAGCCTACCTTGCCACAATAGTGACAAGTAGGAAGGGCTATGGCTCGTGATGCTGCTCTCTGTGGTGGATTCATCTAGGTCGCTTTGCAGGATCACCGTCTGGTGCTCGAGCTGTTACTAATGCATACGGTCTCTTCTAGCTGGACTCCCTCCTTTGGATGCGCTCCATTCATCGAGCTGCGACAAGAACGTCCGTATAAGAAGCAAGTGCAACGGAATTAATCTGTCTCTGTAGCTCAAAGCTCAGTCCGTCAAAGAATTTTTTTGCCTTCTCTTCTTCTGTCGGGATCAGTGTAGGTGCAAAGCGGCTCAATCGTATAAACTCCGTATTGTACTCTTCCACCGAGATATTACCCTGAGTGAGGCGATTAAACTTTTTTAAAAGTTTCGCCCGAGAAATAGATGGAATATACATCTTCTGGAAGAGTCTAGAGAACTCCTCCCAAGTAACTTGGTCTGGTCTGAGTCATTTCTCCTCAGTGAGACACCAGTGATGTGCATTGTCTGTCAGCTGCATCCTGACAACAGTCATCCAACGCACTCTCGGAAGCTCTGCTGCTTCCAACTGATGCTGGATGTTAGTGAGCCACTCATGGACCTCCGTGGACTCCTCCTTGCCTGAGAATGTATATGGCTTCAGGTGGCAGAAATTTGAAATGGATCCTGTCGATGGCTGTCTAGCTGGTGGAGACGTCTGCTCTAATGTTGTCACTATAATGTTCCTTAAGTTCTCTGCCTGGCGTTGTTGGGCCTCTTATTGAACCTGCTGTTGAGCTTGTATCATTGCATAGAACACCTGAATTAGCTGATGTCCGTCCATAGGCTGTCCTGGCTGAAAAGCTGGCATCGGCGGTATCGGTGGAGTAAATTATGGTGGTAGTGGAATGTCGTCTCGCTGGAACCATGAGGCATGCTGATTTGATTGATTGCTTTGTTGAGTGGAGGGATCTTCACCTGATGGCGTCACCCAATCGTCGTAGGTAACCACAACACCTGGTGGTGTACCTGTGGGAATCTTGTCGCTGACTCGTGGATCCATTACTCTGCACACAAAGTAAACTATGAGGTTCACACAGATGAAGCAAGCATGATGCAAGTCAAGAAATTAAGTTCGAGTAAAGGTCAAGGACGTGTCAATATGTGGATGAGATCCTAGAAGTTTAGACTATCCTAATTGCAGGCTTGGTCGGTTCAAAAATAGAACCAAGCTAATTTTTCGTAGACCTACATGGGCCACCAAAAAAAATATGTCACGTCCCAGTCCCAAAATACCAAGGGACTAGCCATGTGGCAATGACCAGCAACACAACTCCAATGGATAAACCCAATTTAATAGACCAGTTAAAGTGCACTTAAGTTGTAATACATATAAAATGGTCTACAATACCTATCACAGTTTATATATCTAATCTCATCCACAATAAGTAACAAAATCCCAAAGAGATCAGTCCAATCACAATAATATAAAATGATCTGTCCAACCAAAGCAATATATATAATGTCAAGGGGAACAACCCGTCATCAAAATGGAAAGAAAAATAACTCCAAGTACAATATCCAGAAGTCACTACAAGATCAAATATCTAAGAACACTAAGCATAATAAATGAATTATGATAATACTGCGTGCTCAAGAGAAGCCCTCAGGAACAACCTCGTCCTCTACAACCTGTACGTCTCTAATAGCAGCACCTGCCCCGTAAACCTCGGGATAGCTCTCCTCGTCTATACTTGGGGACATAATCCGGATCCAGGTCTTCAGGGGGCATAGAAAGGTACAATAAACACTCAAGCCAAATAAAATACAGCAAATAAATAAATAAAATAGATCCTCAGGGCAAGCTATGTAACCAACTAAGTGAAACACAAATGAGAGTATCACTAGTACTCAGGCTGGGACTACTACAGGTTCTGTGTCGAGGAGCCCATAGTAGCAAGTAGTATCTTGTAGGGCCAGTAAATGTGTCAAGCTCTGGTACAGAGACTAAAGCACCTCCAGTAACATAGTATATATATAAACATAATCAGCCTGTAGCATATGTATCTCTTCCCATCCAATGTAACCTCACGTCACATATCCACAATGTCTCATGTCCATAATACGCAAGATCATGACCTCTAGCTAGTAAAATGATTCATAATGATATCTATATAATACGCATGTCTTATATCATGAATCATATAAGCCTATACAGAATCCCCATGAATAACTCAAGAAAGATTATGTCATATGAAATAGTGTCAAGTGTCCTATACTCTGACGGACTTGGTAAAGCAAGCACGTAAAAATATGATCGTGGAATCAACTCTCTAAGTGACGTTACACGACTCCGCATATGGCGTCGAAATCCGAATCTTGTTCGGACGCTAAGCAACGTCTCACGGTCCTAGTTTGAGCAGGTACATCACAAGAGTATATATATATATATATATATATATATATATATATATATATATATATATATATATATTGAAAGAAACACAAGCAGATAATATAATAGGATCTACTGCAAGTTTGGCAAGGTACACTTGCCTGGGTCCTGAACTCCGTCAACTACTCCTGGGAAAGTAGAATCTGCAAGTACGTCTCCGGATGCTGAAACAAACATCACCAATATTTTCAAAATACTTGAAATAGCGAGAATTGACTACCCATAAGTCCAATTTGGACACAGGGGCAGAATTGACAGTTTTGGGTCAAAACAGGGTGCACATGTGGCCCACTTTGCACCAAAAAATGTGTTGAAGATAAATTTCTCTAAATTTGTCAAACTTAGTTTCTATGAGTCCATAATGATGAGTCGATCACGAAATTGCACGTCATGTGGAACCGTGGGGCCCACAAAATGGTATTTTGTCAACATTCTCATATTCGAACCAAACTTGGGTCACAGGACCAGCGTAATAATGCGAATCCAATGGCACAAGTTTCGTTGTGAACCGACGAGTACACATGAAGTTATGGGGAGGTATCGAAATAGGCCGATACGGTATTTTTTGGCGGATACGAGTTGATTTTGGCGTGCACACACATCCGAATCAAATTCTGCAAATGCCCACACATCTGCGTTCACGTTACACACCATTTGGTATAATCCGTACGCGACGATGTGGCCTCGTTTGGCGTGACGCATCATGTATCAAGAAATTTGGGCTTCTTGAAATCAAGTTTTTTGACAGTTTTCAAAGTTAAATTAATCACAGAATAAATCAAAATAAAATAAATTATTTAGTTGAAGTAAATCTTGGTTATATTGTCAAGATGACTGTTCAAGTAGATTTTTAAATTAATCTACCATTTTTAAGAAAATAGTACGTCAACATGTGTGGTTGGGACAGTTTCAAGATTGTTCAAACGCAGAATTTTGGACCAACTTTTGGTTCGAATTTCTCCTAATATAAACCATTTAAAATCAAACTTCTTGAAGGGGTTTGAGGGCCTTCATGCTGTGAATGCATACGGACAAAAATCTCGTAAAATGATCGAGCGAGAAGGGTGTTCTCGTACCTAAAAGATGGTCTCGCGTGAAAGGATGTTGTTGTTGTTGTCGCCCTAACGGCTGTCCGCGCTCGCTCGCGGTGGCAACCGGCAGTCGGGGATGGCCACCTGGGTGGTCGGGGTTCGACGTGGGTGGTCGCCTGGAGGGTGGAGGCGTGGGTGATGGTGGAAGTGGTGTTCTCTAGGGTTAGGGTTATGTTTTATGTATGCGTGTACACACACACACACACACACACACACACACACACATATATATATATATATATATATATATATATATATATATATATATATATATAACGGGGGGGTCGACTGCTTCCTGGACGCGGCCTGGGGGATTTAGTCCGCGTGTTATAGGGTCAGGTCTGGGTTAGGTTAGCGGGTAGGGTAGTTAGGAAATAATTTTTCTTTTCTTTTCCTTTTCCTTTTCCTTTTCCTTTTCCTTTTCCTTTTCTTTTCTTTATTTTATTCATAATTATATAAAAAAAATTCCCAAAAATAGTTACGTACTTGGAAAAAATTTTAAAAAATTATATTTCTTCCAACAAATAATTTATAACCAAATTCATATCAATTCAAAAGATATTTACTAAATATGAATAAATATTAAATTAGTTAAATAAATCCATAAATTTTATTTTTTTACTTAATATTATAATAGAAGCATGCGGGGGTTCGAATAACGCAACTCGAGTGTCATATGCGTAATATGGCCAGTTAGGGTCATAGTATAGATTTAGTTGGAAATAATGGGTTGGTGTGGCATGTTAAAATCGTACGCCACGACAAAAGGGTTAATTAATTATCTTTTTCTCGTAATTGTGTCGCGAAAGTTGTGTGACCAAAACAAAGCATGGGATTACAAATTTATGAGTGACAGTCATGGCATAAGCCTAATTTGACTCATCTAAGTCGAGCATGCTAGGTTGGTTGGAAGGAAAATGCTAGAGTTGCACTCAAGATCTTAAAACCATGGTTGTTGGTTTCCAAAGTTCAATTAAATTATCGAATAAATATTTAAAATAAAAAATTGTTAATTATCGAACTACCCTTTATAAAAACCAGGGTGCTCACAATCTACCCACCTTAAAAGAATTGTGTCCTTGCAATTAAAATGAACAAAATGAAACAGCTCAAGAAGGGGTGTGCTCCAAAAGAGATGGCACGGTTGCAGGACATGTTTGTGGAACTACGAAAAATAAAAGGGTAAGACGTCATGAGTAAGAAATTTGAGAAGAAGGGTGAGGGTTTTTGTTCAAGCAGAACACGTAGGGAAGCAATAAAAACTCTTTTCCTAGGCAATGAGATATGAGTAACTCAAGAGTAAAGGAGTCTGATTAGAACGAGGATCAACTACAGCTTCTGAAAACTTGGGTACCACTTATATATTACTACTCTAGACTAACAAGTTCATGCTAACATAATACTAGGTATAGACTAGGGAATAGAACTAACAGGCACATGCTAAAGTATTACTAGAAATATTCATTACCATAGCTAGCTATGATAAAACTAAATCTTACCCATATTCGCTACTCCTCGAGCCCGTGTCTCCTCCACTGTCATCGCAAAAGCCTATCCATGACCCTGTGGTGGTGCCCTCTGCTGTTACTGGGCCTGCTGAAAGAGTGATGCATGTGATACCAAGGGTGGCCTCGGTTGATATCCTCCGGTGCTGGTGGTCTAAATCCTCCATCTTCCGCCTGTGGTGCTCCTGATGCTGGATAAGCTGGTCGATGTGGCTGCTAGACTGGCCCTGGTGCTGGTAAAGCGGGTCAATGAACCATTGGTGTTCCTCCCCGACGCTCAGGGCAATCCCTGGCTGAATGCTGACTGGATCCACAAGCTAAATATAATCCCAATCTGTGTCTGCACTCCCTCTCAATATAGCCTACCTTGCCACAGTAATGACAAGTAGGAAGGGCTATTGCTCGTGATGGGGCTCTCTGTGGTGGATTCATCTAGGGTTTCTTTGCAGGATCACCATGTGGTGCTCGAGCTGTTACTAATGCATGCGGTCTCTTCTAGCTGGACTCCCTCCTGTGGATGTGCTCCGTTCATCGAGCTGCGGCAAGGACGTTCGTATAAGAAGTAGGTGCAACGGAGTCAATCTGTCTCTGTAGATCAAAGCTCTGTCCGTCAAAGAATTTTTTTGCCTTTTTTTCTTCTGTCGGGATCAATGTAGGTGTGAAGCGGCTCAATCGTATGAACTCTGTATTATACTCTTCCACGGACATATTGCCCTGAGTGAGGCGATTAAACTTTTTTAAAAGTTTTGCCCGAGCAATAGATAGAATGTACATCTCCTGGAAGAGTCTAGAGAACTCCTCCCAACTAACTTGGTCTGGTCCGAGTCATTTCTCCTCAGTGAGACACCAGTGATGTGCATTGTCTGTCAGCTGCATCCTGACAATAGTCATCCAACGCTCTCTCGGAAGCTCTGCGGCTTCCAACTGATGCTGGATGTTAGTGAGCCACTCATGGACCTCCGTGGACTCCTCCTTGCCTGAGAATGTACATGGCTCCAGGTGGCAGAAAACTGAGATAGATCCTTTCGATGGCTGTCGAGCTGGTAGAGTCGCCTGCTCTAATATTGTCACTATATTGTTCCTTAAGTTCTTTGCCTGGCGTTGTTGGGCCTCTTGTTAAACCTACTGTTGAGCTTGCATCATTGCATAGAATATCTGAAATAGCTGATGTCCGTCCATAGGCTGTCCTGGCTGAAAAGCTGGCATCAGTGGTATCGGTGGAGTAAATTATAGTGGCGGTGGAATATCGTCTCGCTGAAACCTTGAGGCATGCTAATTTGCTTGATTGCTTTGTTGAGTGGAGGGATCTTCACCCGATGGCATCACCCTATCGTCGTAGGTAACCACAACACCTGGTGGTGTACCTGTGGGAGTATCGTCATTGGCTCGTGGATCCATTACTCTCCATACAAAGTAAACTATGAGGTTCGCACAGATGAATCAAGCATGATGCAAGTCAATAAATTAAGTTCGAGTTCGATATTAAGGTCAAGGGCGTGTCAATATGTGGATGAGATCCTAGAAGTTTAGCCTATCCTAATTGCAGGCTTGCTCGGTTCAAAAACTGAACTGAGATAATTTTTCGTAGACCTGCATGGGCCAACAGAAAAACTATGTCACGTCCAAGTCCCAAAATACCAAGGGACTAGCCATGTGGCAATGACCAGCAACACAACTCCAATAGGCAAACCCAATTTAATGGACCCGTTAGAGTGTACTTAAGCTGTAATACATATAAAATAGTCTATAATATATGTCACAGTTTACATATCTAATCTCATCCACAATAAGTAACAAAATCACAAAGAGACAAGTCCAATCACAATAATATAAAATGACCTGTCTAACCAAAGCAATATAAATAATGTCATGGGAAATAACCCGTCATCAAAATGGAAAGGAAAATAACTCCAAGTACAATATCCAGAAGTCACTACAAGATCAAATATCTAAGAATACTAAGCATAATAAATGAATGGTGATAATATTGTGTGTTCAAGAGAAGTCCTTCGGAACAACCTCGTCCTCTGCAATATGTACGTCTCCAATAGCAGCACCTGCCCCGTAAACCTCGGGATAGCTCTCCTCGTCTACACTTGGGGACATAATTCGGATCCAGGTCCTCAGGGGACATAGCAAGGTACAATAAACACTCAAGCCAAATAAAATACAGCAAGTAAATAAAAAATAGATCCTCCGGGCAAGCTATGTAACCAGCTAAGTGAAATACAAATGAGAGCATCACTAGTACTCAGGCTGAACTATAGGCTCTGTGTCGGGGAGTCCATAGCAGCAAGTAGTATCTCGTAGGGCCAGTAAATGTGTCAGGCTTTGGTACAGAGACTAAAGCACCTCCAGTAACATAGTATATATATAAACATAATCATCCTTTAGCATGTGTGTCTCTCCCCACCCAATGTAACCTCACGTCTCATGTCCACAATGTCTCATATTCATAACACTGAAGATCATGACCTCTAGCTAGTACAACGAGTCATAATTATATATATATATAATATGCAAATCTCATATCACGAATCATGTAAGCCTATACAGAATCACCATGAATAACTCAAAAAAGATTCTGTCACATAAAATAGTATCAAGTGTCTTATAGTCTGACGTACTTGGTAAAGCAAGGACATAAAAATAGGATCGCGGAATCAACTCTCTAAGTGATGTTATACGACTCCGCGTACGGCGTCGACACCCGAATCTTGTTCGGACGCTAAGAAATATCGCACTGTCCTAGGTTGAGCAGGTACCAAGAGTATATATATATATATAGAAAAAAATACAAGCAGATAATATAATAGGATCTACTGCAAGTTTGACAAGGTACACTTGCCTGGGTCCTGAACTCCGTCAACTACTCCTGGAAAAGTAGAATCTGCAAGTACACCTCTGGCTGCTGAAATAAATATCACCAATATTTTCAAAATACTTGAAATAGCTAGAATTGACTACCCATAAGTCCAATTTAGACACGGGGACAGAATTGACAGTTTTGGGTCAAAGCGGGGTCCACATGTGGTCCACTTCGCACCAAAAAATGTGTCTAAGACAAAGTTCTCCAAAATCATCAAACTTATTGTCTACGAGTCCAGAACAATGATACAAACCCAATGGAACATCTAGAACTTGATTTCGATGAGCCGATCACGAAATCGCACGTCATGTGGAGCCGTGGGGCCTGCGAAACGGTATTTTCTCAACATTCTCAAATTCGAACCAAACTTGGGTCATAGGACCAGAGTAACGATGCAAATCCAATAGCACAAGTTTTGTTGCGAACCGATGAGTACACAAGAAGTTATGGCGAGGTGTCGGAATAGGCCGATACGGTATTTTTCGGCGGATACGAGTTAATTTCGGCGTGCACATACGTCCGAATCGAATTCCACGAAATTCCACACGTCCATATTCACGTTACACACCATTCGGTGTAATTCGTACGCGACGACGTGGCCTCGTTTGGCTGGATGCACCCCGTATCAAGAAATTTGGGTTTTTCCAAAATTAAGTTTTTTAACAATTTTTAATTTTCAATTAATCACAGAATAAATCAAAATAAAATAAATTATTAGTGGGAGTAAATCTTGGTTATGTTGTCAATATGACCGTTCAAGTATATTTTTAAATTATTTTGAAGAAAATAGTGCTTCAACAGGTGTGGTTGGGACAGTTTCAAGATTGTTCAAACGCAGATTTTTGGACCAACTTTTGGTTCGAATTTCTCCTAATATAAACCATTTAAAATCAAACTTCTTGAAGGAGTTTGAGGGCCTTCATGCTGTGAATGCATATGGACAAAAATCTCATAAAATGATCGAGCGAGGAGGGCACTCTCGTACCTCAAAGATGGTCTCTCAGGAAAGGATGTTGCTGCTGTTGTCACCCTAGCGGCTGTCCGCGCTCGCTCACGGTGGCCGACAGCAATCGGAGATTGTCGCCTAGGTGGTCGGGGTTCGGCGTGGGTGGTTGCCTGGAGGGTGGAGGCGTGGGTGATGGTGTAGGTGGTGTTCTCTAGGGTTAGGGTTATGTTTTATGTATGCGTGTACATACACATAAATATATATGTAACGTGGGGGGGTCGGCTGCTTCCTGGATACGGCCTGGGGGATTTAGTCCGCGTGTTATAGGGTTGGGTCTGGGTTAGTTAGCGGGTAGGGTAGTTAGAAAATAGTTATTCTTTTTTTTTCCTTTTTCTTTTCTTTATTTTATTCATAATTATATATAAAAAATTCCCTAAAATAGTTAGGTACTTGGAAAAATTCTAAGAAATTTATATTTTTTCCAACAAATAATTTATAACCAAATTCATATCAATTCAAAAGATATTTACTAAATATGAATTAATATTAAATTAGTTAAATAAATCCATAAATTTTATTTTCTACTTAGTATTATATTGGAAGCATGCGGGGGTTCGAATAACGTAACTCGAGTGTCATGTGCATAATAGGACCAGTTAGGCTCATAGTATGGATTTAGTTGGAAGCAATGAGTTGGTGTGGCATGTTAAAATTGTACGCCACGACAAAATGGTTAATTAATTATCGTTTTCTAAGCATGGGATTACAAATTTATGAGTGACAGTCATGGCAGGAGCCTAATTTGGCTCGTCTAAGTCGAGCATGCTAGGTTGGTTGAAAGGGAAAGGCTAGTGTTTCACTCAAGATCTTAAAACTATGGTGGATTATTTCCAAAGTTTAATTAAATTATCGAATAAATATTTAAAATAAAAATTTTATTCATTACCGAACTACCCTTTATAAAAACCAGGGTGCTCACAGCGAGAAAACATTTTTTGTCTAAAAGTTAAATCTACACTGCATACAGAATAGTATGTGCAATGTGTCTGTGTGCTAGAAGACAAGGTTTGATTAAAAAAAAAGTAGATTACTAAATGAGAAAGGCAACAACATTTGGCCATCAAGGCCTATACAAAAGAAGAAGGAGGAGAACACGGTTAGTCAGAGGCGCCACGGGCCTCATGAAGCACATCTGCAACCTCTTGAAGAGTACGTATGCCTGCATGGTGGAATAGGCGACACATTATTTCTCTAATATCCAACGTCTCCCTCTCCTCTGGAGTTATGGGCAACAAGACAAAATTCGGTGTCGTCTCTAGAGGCCTGGCAAGGGCCTCCAAAGTTAGCCCAAGGGAAGACAAGAAGTCCTCAGCAAGCGCTAACTCATTATCTTCTCGCGGTCTCTTTTTAGGGAGAGACGATAAGGCAGAAACAACCGACACTCGAACTGTTATGCCCCAAAGGAAATACGACAGCATGTCCCTCACGAGCCCCGCCGATACTCGAACTGTTACGTCCCGCTTTCCAGGATACAGTAAATCTGGTACGTAACTACATCTTCAGGATACTCCCTACGAATACAGCCGTACCCGTATCAGCAATTTTTGCCTGTAATTCTCTAGGATGGGATGCAAGTCATAATAAAACATTTTCATTATGACTTGCATCCCATCTCGTAGGGAGCTCACTGTACAAGTTATTACATCAAAGCCATTAATATACATAGTTTCAGCTACAAAATGCTATTTGTAGTATCCTTGAAAGCCACTCAAAATTACTCCTTAACCTCGTCCACATCATAAAGAAGTAGCATCTCACCAGAAACTTCATCTTCCCCTAGTGAACAATACTAGGTGGTCAGAACTACAACAAGTCCTATGTCAAGAGCGTTAAGAAAAATAAAATATGATATGATACAGTAAGAAATAAAAATGGAATTACTTTTGCATAGAAGTTAGGAAAGTAGGTTTGAAGAAGGTATAAAAGTTCACCTATAACTCCAATTGATTTTTATGCTAGTCTTATTATAGTGTCTAACAATTCAAGCAATACAATTCATATGTCACTACCACAAACACAAACAATTTTCCTAAATGATGATGCAAAGCAGAGAACAACTCTTTGAATATCCACTTGCCTAGTTTTTCGACAATAATTTCGTAACCAGGGATCAGGCTGTGGCAGGCAGGGTGGCACGGTGCTTAGAATCCGGCCCTCTCACATCCAGCTAGTGAGTAAAACAGGATATATTATCAATTCACCTAGTCGATCTTTTTAATCGAAATAGGTATATATAAATTCAAGAATAGGTGCTGCCAGGTACAGGAAAATCAGGTACAGGAAAATCAGGACAGAAAAGAGAGCTAAGCCTCACACACTCAATTCGCAAGGCCTTACGAATGAGCTTAACTACTGATCATCTTTTTCTTATTTTTATGTTACAAAATGTTGTAGGTGGTATTCAAGTTATTCTTTCCCGCCCAGCTCTCTAACCTAAAGCTACAAACAATCTTTATTTTATTATTTTATTAATTTTGCTTTGTATCTCATGTCAATTCTTAATATGCAAGTAAGCATTTTTAAAGTATGTCAGAATACAAGATTTTATCTCATTTATATTTCCAGAAAGCAGGTATTAATGTTTAATTACATCCCAATTTTTGGATAATCATAAGTATCATGATACAATTTTCAGGAGATGTTATTTTTTAATTTATACAAAGCAGATAATACCAAAAATCTAACTTTTGGTTTCAGTTGCGTGACTTGTGTCCGTATCTTACGTATCATGGACGCTTGCTAATCGACCCCTAATTAAATCAATTTTTTTGTTGCCAGAAATCCGTCTCTAAATTATAATATATATAGCAACGAAAGTCTAGGGTTAGGAATATCGACAATAATTTTGGATATCAAAATTTGGTTAACTCCCAAAATTCTTAAAAATTTTGACAGAGTCTTCTTTGTATTTCGAGGGCCAAAAATTTGAAAATTTACAATATATGAGACCCGGAGCAACCCTCCGTAGGATTTATCCCGGATTCACCGACCCCTTCGGTAGAGCAACTCTTAACACCGGAACACATTCAGTTTATATAAGATATTCAAATGGTAACCCTTTCTTACCATAGCAAACATGTTATTTACTTTATTTATTGTAATTTCCTTTTATAAAAGCTATATCAAGAGCAAAGTATCACAATTTTATTAGAATCATAACAATAGAACAAATCCAAGTTCTAAAATCTATACATGATACATAATATTTGAAATTACTTGTAAGGTATTGGTTGTTATATATATATATATATATATATATATATATATATATATATATATATATATATATATATATATATATATATATTCTATTCTAGCAATATAAATTGTGCTTAGGAAATGTTGATTGATTACCTAACAAGTATTGTTAAGTTCGGAATATATATATATATATATATATATATATATATATATATATATATATATATATATATATATATATTCCGAACTTAACAATACTTGTTAGGTAATCAATCAACATTTCCTAAGCACAATTTATATTGCTAGAATAGAATATATATATATATATATATATATATATATATATATATATATATATATATATATATATATATATATATATATAACCATCATTGGAATAGTTTGTACACGCACATAATAGAGTGTTTATGAACCCAAATTCAAGATTAAATGTTTCATATACTATTCCTAGAGAATCTATAGTTTATAATTTAACTTAAAATTTGATATTAGGGTTACCCTAATATCCGACGTCTGTACACACTTGTTCTTAGCTAGAAATAATGATATTTACACTAAATAAATGTGTTTTAAAAATCTGGACAGAATTATAATAAAAAAATAAAAATAATTTTATAGTAATTTACATAACCCAGGCTAAAACATTTATGATATGTCCATAGGTCAAGCCTTGAAATATATTATACATAGACTCACATGGGCAATACTTACTTAAAACACATGATTATTATAAAATACACACACACACACACACACACACACACACACACACACACACATATATATATATATATATATATATATATATATATATATATATATATATATATATGCAAAACCAGTGGGGTCGGACCCCCAACAGCAAGTACCACAAAGGAAGGCCAAAAACTATGAACTAAAATCAATATTATCTTAATACAACAAAAGATAAGACAGAAGTAAATAAATGCACATTGAGACTCGTGCGCTACCACTGCACTTATCTCGAGAAGAAAAGACAATAAGCTAAGTAACAGATGATATATAGTAAGCTACTGGTAACAGAAAAATAAACATGGCGCAAGGAAAAAATAAACGTTTACAAGTGAACATGTAACGTACCTGAACAAAACCGAGAACATATACGAGATCGGGAGCAAGGACTAGGAACAAGCAAAGTCATCTAGGCCAGTGGACATGTACTGTACAAGGGGCGAGCACAGTATGTGAGTACAATATCTAGAACATGGCATAAGTAGCTAGCAAATAAATGTTAAAAAAAAACTGAATGCAATAATTATGAAACTAACGGAAACCGTGAAAAGCAATAGGCCTGGTTTTCCACCTTTACACCAAACAAGGACAAAAGGAAGGAACCACCCCCATTACCATTCACGTGTCACAATCTACGTCTACAAAAATATAGTGATAAGAACGATAACAATAGAGAAGGAAAACTATTGGTCCAGAAATAGTAACAATCAACAAGCACGACCAAGCAATGTCTACGGCTTGATATCATTGGCTAACTAGGGTTATCACAATTTGTTGGTTACTAACAAATGTACTTTGAGATTTTCCTATTGGTCACATGTACTGCATTTTGTCCAAGTTATGTTCGGCACGCAAGGGTAACAATATGTAACAATAGTAACAATATGCTACACTCGACAGTGAGCTAGAAATGGGCCCTACTCGACGGCATACTCCAAATCCATACCTAAAATGTGGCATTGGAACACCGGGACTGCCTGCAACCAGGTAACCTCTCCTCCCAATGATCTATGTCAATAATTTAGTCATTAATCCTTAGCAATTTCAGTTGAGAATTTCGGGTGTGGCATTCCGCAGAATCCATCCTAGATATGTATGCAAGACAAGACAATGAATTGACAGTTATAATCACTAGCACAAGACAAGACACAATAGTTACTATAGCGATAATCAAAGACAATAGTAACCATGGGGGACAATCTCAATATCTAGAGTGACGATCAATACATGTGGTGAAAATCTATATCTAGGGTGACAATCAATATCTAGAGTGACAATATGCAATATGTGACAGTCTGTGAGTGACAATGAGTGATAATACGGGACAATAAGTTTATGGTCAAGAGTAACAATAGGCATCATGTACTGGGCAGATGTATAAAGGGTAGGTGTCCCAAACTATACTAAACATCGGGTATGTATAGTGAGGCATAAGTAGCATGTAAGACAGTGTAGAGACACGGTATTAGTAAAGGATAAGTGCTCATGTCAATATATAGGGTGTACAACTATTCTCTAGCTACACAAGGCCATTATAATGTTAAGAAATTATTAAAGTCAAGGAAGATCTCATAAACGAACAAAAACAGTCAAAAATAGTCAATTTCAACAAAAACAGCCTTATTCGGACTACCGACGAATTATCCGATATGAACCAGCAGTTTTGTAGGCCAAAATTCGGATCTTCTGTCGGTGATCCGTTGATTACCTTCGGATAATCCGAAACTGCACAGCAGCCCGGACTTGAAGTTTTCTAAAATTTATTTTGGCCATAAAAACTTCGTTTTAACTCAAAATTCGGACTTTCAAAAGTCAAAATTAAATAAAATTAAATTTCCCACGTCATGGAAGAATTAGATTTCATAATTTTTGAGATTTGATAGATCAATTCCTTAAAATACTCCAAAAATAGCTTTTTAAAAAACCAAAACGTGTTCTGATTCTCACCAAACTCCAAACCAAACATATATAATGCTAGGGGGGTCTCACATAGCAAATACTCTAAGTCTCATAGAAATCACTCTGGTAATCGTTTCCTACACCGAGTTTCCTATCTAAAACTATCAGGGTTCCACAGGATAAGTCAAAACTAAGCTCAAAAATAATTTCTAAAAGATGCGCAGGTTTGGAAATCACGAAAGAAACATTATTAACAAAGAAAGTAACATGAAATTCTATCCATATAAAATCAAGGAAAGCTAAAACTACAATAAATCAAGTCATTCCTAGTTTTCGGCAAGATGTACTTGCCTAAGGTCGAGCTCCCAGCCTAAACTTTCAACTCCACCACCAAGAGGGGTTCAGAAATCATACTCCTATGCCTAAAGACTAAGCTCCAAGATTCTACCGAAAATATGGAGAGAAAATAAAGAAGGAAGAATGAAAGAAAAAGAGAGGAGAGAGAAAATTAAATTGTATATATAGAGGGTGAGAATTAATCGTGACTTTGGATTTGCCACATCAGCAATCCACGTCCCGATTTAAATCGATCTCGACAGTTCAAAACAAAACCAAAAAAACCATTGGGTAATAAGGTGAGCCAACACTATTCACGAAAATATCTAAACACTATTCACCAAAATATCTCACAAAAATATCTCGAAAATATCTCAAAAGAAAAAGTAATATCTGACGATCGAATTTTTTGTCGGTGTGTCGCGGCATACCGGCGGTAGTCCGGTCAAGGAAAAAAATTTCAAATGCCAAGTTTTAAAATCCCACAAAAATCTAAAAAAATAAAACATGCAGCATAAACTACGTATCTATATACCAATATAGATACTGTGAGACAGAGTCACAATAAGTCCCTGACCTACATTATATCTTATATCCTTTATGATAACCTAGACCTGTATTATTTCCTAGATTATATATCCTTCACTGACACTCGAACTATCACGCCCCGCTTCCCAGGATACAATAAGCCGGATACGTAACTACATCTTCAGGCTATGCCCCATACGAATACAATCGTATATGTATCGACGATTGTTGCCTGTAATTCTCTAGAATGGGATGCAAGTCATACTAAAATATTTACATTACTACAAACTATAACTATTATACAATATGGTTAAAAGTATAATTATACAAGTTATTACATCAAAGCCATTAATATACATAGTTTCAGCTACAAAATAATATTTGTTGCATCCTTGAAAGCCACTCAAAATTACTCTTCAACCTCGTTCACATCATAAAGAAGTAGCATCTCACCAGAAACTTCATCTTTTCCTAGTGAACAATACTAGGTCATCAAAACGACAGCAAGTCCTCGGTCAAGAACGTTAAAAAAAATAAAATATGATATGATATGATACAGTAAGGAATGAAAATGGAATAGCTTTTGCACAGAAATTAGAAAAGTAGGTTTGAAGAAGGTATAAAAGTTCACCTATAACTCTAATTGATTCCTATGCTAGTATTCTTATAGTGTCTAACAATTTAAGCAATACAATTCCTATGTCACTACCACAAACACAAACAATTTTCCTAAATGATGAAGCAAATCGGAGAACAACTCTTTGAATATCCACTTGCTTAGTTTACCGACAACAATCCCGTAACCAGGGATCAGGCTGTGGCAGGCAGAATGGCACGGTGCTTAGAATCCGACCCTCTCACATCCAGTGAGTAAAATATGATATATTATCAACTCACCTAGTCGATCTTTTTAATCGAAATAGGTATATATAAATTCAAGAACAGTTACAGGCAGGTACAGGTAAATCGGGTATAGTAAAATCAGGACAGATAAGTGAGCTAAGCCTCATACACTCAATTTACAAGGCCTTACGAATGAGCTTAACTACCGATCATCTTTTTATTGTTATTATGTTACAAAATTTCGTAGGTGGTATTCTAGTTGTTCTTCCCCGCCCGATGCTCTCTAACCTAAAGCAACAAACAATCTTTATTTTATTATTTTAATAATTATACTCTGTATCTCAGGTCAATTCTTAATATGCAAGTAGGAATTTTCGAATACAAGATTTTATCTCATTTATAATTCCAGGAAGCAGGTATCAAAGTTTAATTTCATCCCAATTTTGGGATAATCATAAGTATCAGGATACAATTTTCAGGAGATATTATTTTCTTTCAATTTATACAGAGCAGATACTATCAAAAAATTAACTTTTGATTTCAGTTGCGTGACTTGTGTCTGTGTCTTACGTATCCTGGACTCTTGCTAATTGTCCCCTAATTAAATCAATTTTTAGGTTGTCGAAAGTCCGTCGCTAAATTATAATAAATAGCAACTAAAGTCTAGGGTTAGGAATATCGACAATAATTTTGGATATCAAAATTTTGTTCACTCCCGAAATTCTTAAAATTTTGACAGAATCTTCTTTGTATTTTGAGCGCCAGAAATTTGACAATTTATAATATATGAGACTAGGAGCAACTCT
Organism: Iris macrosiphon; assembly: GCA_036927795.1. Classification (NCBI taxonomy): domain Eukaryota; kingdom Viridiplantae; phylum Streptophyta; class Magnoliopsida; order Asparagales; family Iridaceae; genus Iris; species Iris macrosiphon. The sequence goes on from JAYESA010000619.1 coordinate 105,804, forward strand.
CCGTAGAATTTATCCCGGGTTCGCCGACCCCTTCTGGGGAGCAACTCTCAACACCGGAACATATACAGTTTATATAAGATATTCAAATGGTAACCCTTTCTTACCATAGAAACATGTTATTTACTTTATTTATTGTAATTCTCTTTCATAAAAGCTATATCAAGAGCAAAGTATCACAATTTTGTTAAAATTATAATAATAGAACAAATCCAAGTTCTAAAATCTATACATGATACATAAGTTTTGAAATTACTTGTAAGATATTGGTCATTATATATATATATATATATATATATATATATATATATATATATATAGAGAGAGAGAGAGAGAGAGCGAAAGAGACAGAGAGAGGAAGGATCGGCATCCCCACAAATAGTGTATCCCCATCCATCCCCATGATAGCATCCGTTGGATGTTGTTTAAGTCATTTAATCTTAACAGTTGAGTTGAATTCAACTCAACGGTTAAGATTAGATAACTTAAACAACATCCAACGGATGTTATCATGTGGATGGATGGAGATGCAAAGATAGTGGGGATGTCGATCCGTCCTTATATATATATATATATATATATATATATATATATATATATATATATATATATATATATATATATATATATATACGAACTTAACAAAACTTGTCAGGTAACCAATCAACATTTTCTAAGAACAATTTATATTGCTAGAATAGAATATATATAACCATCATTGGAATAATTTGTACAAGCACATCATAGAGTGTTTATGAACCCAAATTCAAGATTAAATATTTCATATAGTATTCCTAGAGAACCTATAGTCTATAATTTAACTTGGAATTTGATATTAGGGTTACCCTAATATCCGACGTCTGTACAAACTTGTTCTTAGCTAGAAATAACGATACTTACACTAAATAAGTGTGTTTTAAAAATCTGGACAGAATTATTACAAAAAAAAATTTAAAATAATTTTATAGTAATTTACATAACCCAGGCTAAAACATTTATGATATGTCCATAGGTCAAGCCTTGAAATATATGATACATAGACTCACATGGGATATACTCACTTAAAACACATGATCATTATAAAACACACACACACACACACACACACACACACACATATATATATATATATATATATATATATATATAGTAGAATATATATATATATATATATATATATATATATATATATATATATATATATATATATATATATATATATATATATATATATATATTCTACTATATATTTCCAAAAGTAGGCTTCACCGTAAAAAAAAATTTCCAAAAATATTATTTATTATATTTACTAATTTAAATAATTAATTAAAATTAATAATGGGTATCTAGATAAATACAAGAGTTGTCCTTTGGTATTCCTAATTATAATAGCTCTTAAATGCATTGAGTATCTAAAAATAAAGCATTAAAAATGGACTTTGTTTACCATCTTTCATTTATTGAAAAATGAACAAATTTTGACTACAAATATCTTTTAATCTTCCTAATAATAAATGTGTGCAACGCACATGCATATATATATATATATATATATATATATATATATATATATATATATATATATATATATAGTAAAGTAATTCTCACACAATTTTTAGAGAGTATTTTAGGTATACTTCTAAATTTGTGTTCAATATGACCCATGTCCGTAAAATCCGAATATAACTAGTATTTCAAGTATTCTACCTAATTTAAACATATATAACAACATATGCACACCATATTATTAGTGTAATTTCACACAATTCAATATAATCACAATAATAATTACTTGTGTCGGTGTGTTCTATGGTATTCTAATTCCAAATTGATGTCACATTATTATTTAGTATTAGAATATTCTTATCATGCTTTCAATATGGTAATATTAGGAATATAACTAGATCCAAATTTTCACAAATTAACAACTACAACTATATATATATATATATATATATATATATATATATATATATATATATATATATATACTCTATCCAAAATTATATATATATATATATATATATATATATAACTTTACTTAAATTCTTGACCTAGATCTGAAATTTTGTAAAGAAAATTGGGGAAAGAAAGATTTTTACCAAGGATTTGAAGAAGAGGAAAGATGAGAAGTAGGGGGCGGAGGTCGGCGGACGCGTGGTGGCCGGCGGGGGTGCGCGGCCGCGGCGGCTGCGTAGGTAGCAGTAGTCGGAGCAACAGTTGTAGGTACGACAGTAGTAGTAGTAGTAGTAGTAGTAGTAGTAGTAGTAGTAGTAGTAGTAGTAGTAGTAGTAATAGTAGTAGTAGTAGTAGTAGTAGTGGTAGTAATAGCAGCAACAGCAAGGAGAGGAAAAGAGAAAGAGATGGAGAGAAGAAAGTAAGAAGAAGAAGAAGAAGAAGAAGAAGAAGAAGAAAGAAGAAGAAGAAGGAGATGAAGAAGATGAGGGAGTGGTGCTGGTTGTCACGCCCCGATCTACCGCGGTCCATATCGCCCCCGCCGGGCACAAATCACCGCGTCAACGCTCTCGCGGGACGGTCGTTCCCCTCGGGACGTGATGCCGTGCGAGCCTGGAGTTGCGCTCTCACAAGACAACAACTTTAGTCGTCTTGGTTATCATCGAACCGATCGAGTTTGCTGCGGAGGAGTAGTGTTACAAACAACAATCCATCTGAGTATATGAGACGAAGCTCAAGGCACGAGGTTCTCTGAAATACAATGACATCGTTCCATATATTATGTTCCTCTATACAAAAGCAACTCAAAATATCTCGATATGGCTCAAGGCATCAACTCCAGATTTTCAGGTCCTGGAGATGAGGCTCGGTTATCACTTCTTCGGACGATTCAGTACCTGCGAACAAGCAAACTGGTGGGGGGTCAGCACTTTGGAGAAAGTACTGGTGAGTATAAAATCAACGAATAGAAGCAACATTCACTAAAACCAACACTAAATATTTACTAAAACCAACACTAAGTAAGCACGTGATAAAATATTACATTACTAGTGATCTTTCTAGTCTTTACCTAGGTTTATTACATGCAGTACAGGATAAGAGTTAGGTTACACTTCTTTGAAAATATCTTTGAAATCAGAGTTGAGTTCAATACAACTAAGCATAAATGGCAAGCAGTTCAAGCACGATGTGCCAATTCTTATACTATCAGGGTGTGTGTAGCGTGTCTCGTGAGCTATACTCAAAGAATCTAGGAACAATGCAGTATCTAATAAACTATCCTTTATATAATACAAGGCGATCAACTATTCAAGCAAGTATGCAAGTCTATGTGTGATGCAAGACAATAAAAAAATAAATATATCACTTATTTAGTGATTCTTATCCTTTGCCGAACGGTTATCCCTGCAGCAGACATACAAGTTAGCAATATTTGCATATATGAATAAGGTTATATTTTATGTCCGTCTCTACATCAAATAGTTAGGTATGCAAGAATTCTAGCCTAGCATGCGCCCTAATTATATTATGGCCCGTGAAAAACCCATAATTAGTAGCAGTGTTATTACGGCCCAGCACTACGCCAAAAATACGCTCAAAGATGGCTGCTTTGACACGTGAACCAGCTAACTAATAGACATAACACCAGCCTAATAACGAGGACTTCATTTCCTTAGGGTATTTCGTATAGCCTCTCCCAGGCCAAATGGTCTCAGTGCCCCAGGATACCGTTCGAGAGACCCGATACTTGTGCACAAGTTATCCCGACCGATGTGATGAATGCTCTCTAACAATTAATAACATTTTTATATGATGGACATGTTCATAACAAGCAGACTTTTCAATCATTTCTCTTCTATTCAATCGATCGATAGGTTTAATCTTATCTTTACATATCTAATAGCCATACCCCCCCCCCCCCAAGATCCCGTTGGACCTATCCTCAGGGTACACTACTAGTCTTATCATTTATATCAATTCATTTAGCATATAACGAGTTTATTCATAACAGTTCTATCTTTTATATATTGCGATCAATAAAACATGTTCAAGCAGTTCTTTTAACAAGTAACAAGCAAGAACAGTTATATAAATCTAGTATGCAAATTCTATCTCTTTTAGACAGGCATGTAGTTCTACTCTAGTTTAGCATACTATGAAGGAACATGTTCAAGCATCTTTTACTCTTCTTATTAGCATAGCAATGGTTCGTTCGATAGCGGTGTCCGTGTAACTTAGCATGCATCATTCATTTCTATACTTAGCATGGCAATGGTTCTATCTCTTTAGGTAAGCAATGCATTCTCTAGTTAAGCATGCAGGTTCTCCTTCTATCATTCTCATGAAAATGTTATCTATTTAGCAAATAATTATTGCAAAAACTTAGATTTATTATTAAGGCGTGCTAGAATCAGAGAATAAAATTATGTCCACTCACCTAGATCAGTCATCTTCTAGTTCAACAAGGAGCTCTTCAAGAAGATTTTTTTTTTGAGTCAGCAAACCGATATCTCTTGCACATAATATCAACGTGGAGTGCGGTACTACACTGGTGATAGTATAAAGAGGTGGGTTGGTTCATTGGAAATAGAAAAAGGAATTATGGGTTAGGCATGTGTATAGGTTGGAAATAAGGATGGTCGGGGTACTGTGGTGCAGGAATTGGGTGGGGCACTGCGGGGGCAGCCGGCGGCGGATGCGGTGGCCGGAGGGGGAGGGGGTTGGCCGGAAGGGAGCTGGGGGAAGGGCGAATCCGGTGGCTTAGGTTGGTCGGAGGTGGTGGCCGGAGGGGCTGAGGGCAGGGGTCGGGGTGGTGGTGAGCAGGGGTTGGGCTGTTGGTGAGGGTTTTAAGAAATAGGGTTTTGATAAGGTTTTCCTTGGTTTGTGATTTATCAATGTGATGTAGGTTGATGTATATGTAGGAGAGAGAGAGAGTGGGGGCTGCCTAGGGATTAGGGCCGGCTGGGTATTATTTTTGGGGAGTGGGGGAAACTTCATCATGATGAGGGGAGGGCTAGGATTTAGGGGTTCAAATTGTAGGGTGTAGATATGTCCCCAAAAAGTAGTGTAGGTACATAAAAATGGGAGGGAAAATTATGATGGACCGGTTAAGGAATGTAGGTCTCATTCCTCATGGGGTTGGACCAATGAGAGGGGGACACCTCATTATAATTTTGCATAAAAGCCCCTGAACAATTAGGAAATTGTACAAAAGCTGAATTTGGGGATTTGATGTAACAAAACACCATGTTTGGTGTTTTGCATTGGGTTAGGATGGTGTATGGTATTTTGTATGAGGCTTGTGGGTGTGTGGGTGGGTTTGGGTTGGAATTGGGTCTAATTCGAATGAGGTCAGGTCACCATATTAATTAATTCATAATTAATGCACTAGGTGTTATTTAATTAATTACAAATAACCGGGGGGTCAAAATTGGGTGGCACAAGTGTCATTGGCGTGGTAAGCTCAGGGTACAATAATGTCATGATCTGGGTTGGTCAAAACGGGTTGAGATTGGGTCTCAATTTCGATTGGAACGGACAACGAACGTAAATACGTAATTTATTTAATTTGTGTACGGACGTTTGTAACGACTATTGTGCGACCAAAATTAGGCACAAAAATCAATATCCGGGGTTTGTTCAAGGTTCAATATGATCGGTTAGTATGTCTAGGCCAAGTGTATGAAATTTGTTTCAGGGTAACAGCTAGTGTAGGGTCCTAAATATCGGGACAACAGTAAGGCGTTCTAAGTAATAAAACACTGCACAATAATTTAATACTATATACTAAATTCTAATTAGGACCAAAACCCTAATCATGCTATCTAAGTTAATTAAAAATAAAAAAAATTGGTCTAGGGGGTTTACAATCTACCCAACTTATAAGAATTTCATCCTCGAAATTAAAATAACACATAATAAGCTATAAATTATCAAGCAATGCTACGGACATACCTAGAGTTGGTGGATCTGGCGTTTGTACTATCTGCCGAGCTCTATCGCTATACTGGAAACACTCCCGAGCTTGATGTTGGGTTGAGCCGCACCTCAAGCACAGTCCTAGTTTTCTTCTGCAATCTCTCTGGACATGTCCCTTCTTTCTGCAAAAGTGACACATCGGTAGTTCTCTCTGCTGATACGGCACAATCTTCTGTTGCGTCTGCGCTCCTGGATGATGAATCGGTCCTCCTGCTCTGGGCTGAGCTCTGGCTGGTGCATTCGTGCTGGAATGCCTCGATCCTCTGCTAATAGCCTCCTAGATCCTCGCCTCTGATAGGACTTCCTCGTATGAGATCCTCGCCTGAGTAGTAGTGTACCTCTGCAGCTCGAAGGTAAGGCCGTGATAGAATCTCCTGGCTTTCTCCAGGTCGTTGGGGATCAGGACGGCACCAAATCGGCTGAGCCTACTAAACTCCGCGTTGTAGGCGTCTACGGACAGATTTCCTTGCTCCAGGTGCAGAAATTGGGAGTAGAGGGCATTCCGAACCGTAGCCAGGAAATACTTCACGTTGAAGTACTTTAAGAATTCTTTCCAAGTCTGCGTCCTGCCGACGCTGTGCTCCATAGAATCCCACCAGTGATGGGCGTTGCCTGTGAGTTGGGCCCTCACTGCAGTCATCCAGAGGTCGGGGTGTAGTTGTGAACCCTCCAATAGCATCTCAGTGTTGGAGACCCAGTCTGAGATCTCTTCTACAGTCTCCTTGCCTGAGAAGGTTTTTGGCTTCATCTGGCAGAAGCCTCGTACAGTGCCCACTTGCTGGACAGGTGCAGGAATTGGTGCTGCTGCTTGGGCAGGTGCCCTCTCCAGTACTGCCATCAGGCCCTGCCTCAGAGTCTCAGTCTGATGCCACTGTGCCTGTATCATCGTCTGAAAGAACTGGAACATCTGTGGCTATTCCTCCGCTGGTGGCATCTGGGATGGAAATGGTGGAGGAGGTGGTAGTGGCTCATCTGGCTGTCTCATTGGTGTCTCCTCGAGTGCCGGCCTCTCGAATTGCGGCATTGGTGTCGCCCTCGAGGTCTGTCCCTCGAAGTACTGCCTCAGGATCGTCTGCGATGTCTAGCCCTCTGGCTGCTGCGTCCCTTCATCGGGAGAGACCTGATGCCAGTCGATCATCGGGGCCTGGGGAATCACCTGTGCCTCTGGCTGAGGCTGCTCTCCAGGTGGTCCCTGGGATATCTTCTCCCTCGGTGTGGGGGCTGATGGTACTATAGCACCAAGTATCTCACGTCTGCTGCGTAGGTTCATCTCGCTGTAAGAGATAGAACTTCATTAAAAGAGTACGGAATAACAAGCAGGATGCAGATATTTAATTTAATCAAATGCGAAGGAGGTTCAAAGACGGAATGTGGATGAGATCTATTAATTTCTATCCTATTGCAGGCTCGCTGGGCATGTTACCATACCACAAGCGATTATCATAACCTGCATGGGCCACCACTAAAACCATGTCACGTCCCAGTCCCAAAATATATGGAACAAGGCCACGTGGCATTGGCCAGCTGACACGACTCCGAAGGATATCCCAATTTAATGGATCCTATCGAAGCGTGCTACGCTGTCCTAAAATACTAACAAGTCTAATATGCTAATATATAGCAGGCATTGTCTAATCTCATCCACAGATAACAATATCATAAAGACTGAAGTAAAATGCTGGTAAATAAAATACAAGAGTCTGAATATCCATAATACATCTGAAATAGTCTGTATGGGGACAAACCCACTGAAATACAGAAATAGAAATAACAGTGCAGAAAGAGTAAGATAACTAGTCTAGAGTATTAATTAGCTAGATATGAAAACTCTAGACCGATGTAGCTGCGTACTCAGATCACGGGAACTCTCATGGAAATGCCTCGTAGTCCTCAATCAGGAATCCTGTCTCTACTTCTGCTCCATAGATGGTAGGGTACAAGTGCTCATCCGGATCTGGAAGAGAACCAGGTCCTCAGAGGGATGTAACAAGTATACATAAATGCATGCCATAAAGTAAATACTGTGTAAACTCTAGGATAATCTAACCAGCTAAGTGAAATGTACTTTGAAGACAATCCTGGTACGTATGGATAGGTGAAAGGTATAAAGCATAGCGTCGAGCCAGAGGCTAAGTACCTGGCATTAGCTGTAAACTGAACGCCAGGAATATATGCTGACTACATCACCGATCATGATAGCGCACAGCTAGTAACCACTGCTGGATGTATCGACAAGCATATATGCCGATAACAGGGAACCTGAGCCCATAATCGGGTAACACATAGCCCATAACCGGGTAACACTGAGGCTCACGGCCCCGCAGTTTACTCTGAAACTACGGCGACCAAATGTCTGTCCCATACACCTACTAATTGTCTTTCCCGCCCAATGTCAATGTACAAGTCGCGAATGTGATGTGGACACCTCATACTATGATGCAAGTCGCAATAGAAATAACAACTAAGCTAAATGCCGTCATGCGTGCTGCTCATGCTGATGGCCAGTCGATCATGAAGCACGCGTCCCTATATGAACTCACTCTGTGACGTGTTAAGATACGTATCAAGGCCTGGAAAGTCATTTTGATAACTCCTCAACTGTAGGTGGGTCCACTAGACACTAAGTCAGACACAAGTCCTAACGTCAACGCCTTCGTTGACTGCACCCGAGTCTTCTCGGACGCGCACAGTTTAATATTGAAACACTGAAATATGCAACTAGTTAATATTTGAATTTAGACAGCATCAACAAGGCAAGGTATACTTGCCTGGAACTCTGGTGTGCACAAGCAATGTTCCGGAACCAGCAGTCAAGGTAGCACCGTCTCAGATGCCTACGAACAGATAATCCAAATTTATAAATCACTCATTTGCACTAACATAACTACTTATGCTAACATAGAGTACGTATACATACACAACGCCTATGCATGTATCTACATTAAATAATATATAGTATAGTATATATTATACTTAAATGCATATATATATATAAGAGACATTATTATATATAGCTAATATATAATTAGTATATATATAATACATATTTTAAAACATATACTATATATATATCATTTATATACTTAACATAAATATATATAGATATTTATATATAGCATATGAAATTAAGTACATCAACTAAACATATGTATATATATATATATATATATATATATATATATATATATATATATATATATATATATATATATATATATATATATATATATATATATATATATATATAGGGTATATATATACAGAGTATATATACATAATATATGAAAAATAAGAAAAGGCATATATATATATATATATATATATATATATATATATATATATATATATATATATATATATATATATATATATATATATATATATATGTACATACACATACATATATAGCTTTAAATAATAGTATGTACATAATATATATATTTATATACTAAGAATATAAATACATAAATATATATATAAATAATAATATAGTATATTTATACATAAGCAATTTATACAATACATATACAAATATATATACATATATATTCATATATATATATATATATAATAAAATAAATGCATATATATAATAGCATAACATAGTATTATATTTATATATATATATATATATATATATATATATATATATATATATATATATATATATATATATATATATATATATATATATATATATATATATATATATATAGGAAAAAAGGGATATGAGCCATAGGCTCATATTCCTACATGAGCCAATGCACTTGTGGACCAATAGGAATTGAGTGTACTAGTGCACATGGGATGTAGGAATCTATTCCTATTGGCCCACGTGTGCATGGCTCATATAGGAATATGAGCCTATGGCTCATATTCCGTTTACCCATATATATATATATATATATATATATATATATATATATATATATATATATATATACATATAATATAATAATGATACATATATATAGATATAAATATATATTATATACTGATATAATATATATAATAATTATATAATATTTTATAGAATACTATATATATAAACATATATATAAATATATACATATATGTCACGCCCCAGTCCCAAATACGTAGGACTAGGAACACGTAAGCATGCCAGCCGCATGGATATGGCAACTCCAATATATGGAAACCAAATCCATACGTACGCTGTAATATGAATACAAAATCCACAAGTGGTATAAAATGTAATACAAGTCACAGGGTAAAATATAAATCTCATCCACCAAAATCATATAGAAATAAATAACCAGTATCTATGAAACTAGATCTCAATAAGAAGTATCTAAGGATGATAGTTGGATGGAAACAAATCCACTACCAACTCGAATATAAGAGCAAATACAATATAAGTACAACACCACAACACAATATAAGAATACCAGCTATCCATCACAGCTCGAAGAGAAGACATCCTCGGATCACATATAACCATCCAAATCTGTGCTCCTGCAAATACTCAAGAAAAGATACACCTGGCAGCGGACCAGGTCCTCAGAGGGACGTAACAAGATACAGAAAATACGAGCCAATTTGAATACAGTAAACATGCATATGGTTTGAAAATAAATAAGTACGCTGCACAAGACAATCTATATGAATGCAAATGAGGACAACTTTTTGACATATGGGCAAGGGTAGGCTACTCGATCTACCTCACAACTCACACACACATCAATGGACATCAGAAATCGACATACCGCGGGGGTAGCGACCAGCGACACTGCAGAAATCGATATACCGCGGGGGTAGCGACCAGCGCGACACACGCCCGTAGTGTGAGCTATATACTACGGTTTACCAGAGTGGTTAAAAGCCCATACGCCTAATGATTGTCCTCTATGATACTAAGTGCCATGTGTGTGTCAACATATCTAATACATAGTAATGACTGAAAGAAAACTACACATGTAAGAATAAACAGAAATACAATAAATATAAAGAAATATAAGTAGCATGCAAAAGTACTGTAACAATTTGGCAAGGTATCTTGCCTGGGGTCCTGCTGCTGGTATGAATCAGAGTCCAAGTCACAGTCCAAATAGCCTATGTATTACAAATTTATCACGTCAAAAGATAATTTATTTTAATTTATTTAATTTATTTAATTCTGGAATAATTACTCTAAAATCCTATTTTAATCTTATTATTCTGATTTTTATGTTAATTCCTAAATTTTGTCCAAAAAAACTGAATTTTATCAACTCGAGACTCATGGCACGCAAATCGAGGCGATCTGTTGACCGAAAAGTCAACCGACACAAACTCAACTTTCATGCATGATTTCCTGTAGATTTCAGCATAAAAAACATACTGGAATTTATGGCTCGTCCGAATTCAAATTCGTTTGGGAATTATGGCACATACAAATTTTGTATTGTGCACCGATGGTTAAATTCTAACCTAGAAGTTTTACAGAATTAACAGTATATAAATACTTCAAAATAAATTCTGGGAAAAATAAATGTCGATGATCTCGATATTAGCTTTCCAAAACTTTAAACGGTTTGTGATTCTGATTCCTGGTTCTCCCGGAATCGCAAAAACATCAAAACATGTCTATTTTCGGATATGCTGTGCTCTACGAATTTTTCAGAATTTAATACTCATAATTTAGAAAAGAAATTTATATAATCAGAAAGCTAACCTCATTATCGTTCTAACAAAAAAAACTGGAGCGCGTTTGGAGTCTGAAGCTAGGAGATATCGTCTTTTTAATAGAAAATGAGGCTGAATTTATGATGAATTTTGACTATTTTTGGACGAAAAAGAGAGGAATTTTGGGAAGAAAAATATGAAGGATGAGCTTTTTATAATGGTGAAGACTAATTAATTAATAGGATTGGTTAATTTGGATAGGATTATGATGAATTTAAATAAGGATATGATATACATGAAGTTGATTTCCTAGTTGGTTCAGGATTTGAATTAATTTAAAATAGAGTTTGAATTTATCTCAATAATTTATAATCTTAAATATAATTAAAGATAATACAAATAATTTATAAAATCTTATTAATATCTATTAACACTAAATTAGCATCTATCTAATATTAAGACTATATATATATCCAAATAAATCCTAATTAATTTCAAAAATCTAAAATAACCTAAAAATGATTCTAAATAAATATTTATATAAGTAAATATATCAAGAAATTCATTTGCTAATTAAATAACAGAATACTCTAAAGAAATTCAATATCTATAATAATATAAAATATACACAAAATATCTATTTTGGGTGAGGGAGTTTACAATCTACCAAACTTAAAATAATTTCGTCCTCGAAATTAAAATAAGACATAATTTGTTAAATCCTTCACATTCGTACATAAGGTACGTCAATCGCAATCTCTTCCAAAAATTTAAATAACAAAATCTATTCAAATCTATCGCGATCACTTCAAAATTAAGATAACCACTGTTTAAATCAAAATTCAACATGTCATAATCTCTTCTCGATTTTTAAATAATCAACATCCAAATCTAACTCAAGTCTATATGACATCCCACATCAAAATTTATATCACAATTTCCAACTATCATAATCTCCTCTAGACTTTGAACAATAAACAATTCTAATCAAATCTTATTCCTATTCTCAACCTAAGATTTTTGTACTCTTCAAATATTTAAACTCAATTTACATCCTCACTATTTCAAATAGATGACCCAACAATCAAAATTGAACTTTTAATTCAAATCATCAAATTGTAAAATTTAAATCTAATTTACCAATTGTTCAAGTCTAAAATTCTATATTTATCCTCAAAATTTAAATCGATGATTCATCCTTCAATATTCAAAATTTAAATCATGTGCTCAAAGTATAAATATTTGGTCCGCAATATCAAGATTTTAAAATTCGTTAAATCCTCATTATCTTAATCCTTCTTTTAAAATTCTCCACATTTAAAAGGACTTAATCTCTCAATCTAATCCTACTTGATCACAATCTAAAAGAATTCTCCTTAAGTTTAATAATGCAATTTCTACCCAACTTAGAATTTACCCATCTATCACATAAGGCTCTTACATTTAGGAAAAATATTCCTCAATTTATTTTCTCATGTCATTTAATCCTCAAAACTTTAACACCAATTATATCATATGTGATATGCCCTTAATCAATTATGAAAGATAGTCACCAAATAATGTGATTGGCCTATGGGGTATATCTTGTACTATCCGTGTATCACTTATTTCCAAGCACGAGATTTCATCTTTCCGAAACAAGGGAAGACGGAAGCAATGGAAAAGAGTTCAAGGAGGTGTAATAGAATGGAAGTATGGAAATCAAAGCGTTTAAAGAATTCAAATGGGAATTGTCAAGACAGTTGTGGATTGAAATCTTAATTTAGTAATTTCCTATTCGTATGCTCACATCGGTGCAGTTATGTACTTGATATGATATGCTTTGTCGTATCTAGAGGGTAAGTATATTTGTCTGCTGGTCAACTATATATCTCAATCCACGTAAAATACTATTGCGAAGGGCGAATTAAGCGCATTATGGCTAGCTAGACCATAATACACTGATTCTGATTAGACAATTTGTATTAGTGTGGTTGATCAGGCCCCAATAACACATATGTCATGAACAAGCTCGATATAAGATTAAGCTTGCAAAAACTAGGCTATAATAGCAGCATAATTCAAGGTAGCACAGAAAATATAACGCTAGATTATGATGTGAGAAGTTACAAAATAATTCAAGTTCGCAAAAGCAAAACAACATAAGCAATAATAATAAAAGACTCTACAATCTCTACAGTTATCATACAACCTCCTTATCTAAGTCGCTAGTCGACCAAATAGGGCAAGGACCTCTAAATTCTATGGTCTGAATAAACACTGTCGTCTTTTGCTAGTATGCGATAAATATCATTCGGTTACACTTCAATTAATAGGTCAAAAGACTATGTGATACTAGGTGTCAAACATTATGGTAAAACTTCTAACTCTAGTAGCGTCTATACTACCCTCACGTCCTCATAATACATCAAGGGGTAATAGTAAACCAATCTATAGATAAGGAATTCTAGGGTTCACTAGATATTCTAAATTTAGTGGTGTGTCTATATTCTCGTTGTATTCTTAATAGGTGTGCTACCATAATTATCATCCTAATAATAGGGGTTCCTATATTCTAGCAGAAGGCTATTCTCAAAGAACTATTAGGGAAGTACAAGAATCAAGCAGGATGCAATTATTCGAATAGAATAGAGAGAAGGAAGATGAATTATAGTCAATTGTGGATGAGATCCTATACTCTAGTCCTAGGTGCAGGCTTGTTCGGTACAGTAATGTAACCGAGACAATATGCTCTCGACCTGCATGGGCCACCACAAAAACCTGTCACGCCCCAGTCCCAAATACGTAGGACTAGGAACACGTAAGCATGCCAGCCGCATGGATATGGCAACTCCAATATATGAAAACCAAATCCATATGTACGCTGTAATATGAATACAAAATCCACAAGTGGTATAAAATATAATACAAGTCACAGGGTAAAATATAAATCTCATCCACCAAAATCATATAGAAATAAATAACCAGTATCTATGAAACTAGATCTCAATAAGAAGTATCTAAGGATGATAGTTGGATGGAAACAAATCCACTACCAACTCGAATATAAGAGCAAATACAATATGAGTACAACACCACAACACAATATAAGAATACCAGCTATCCATCACAGCTCGAAGAGAAGACATCCTCGGATCACATGTAACCATCCAAATCTGTGCTCCTGCAAATACTCAAGAAAAGATACACCTGCAGCGGACCAGGTCCTTAGAGGGACGTAACAAGATACAGAAAATATGAGCTAATTTGAATACAGTAAACATGCATATGGTTTGAAAATAAATAAGTACGCTGTACAAGACAATCTATATGAATGCAAATGAGGATAACTTTTTGACATATGGGCAAGGGTAGGCTACTCGATCTATCTCACAACTCACACACACGTCAATGGACATCAGAAATCGACATACCGCGGGGGTAGCGACCAGCGAGACTCCAGAAATCGACATACCGCGGGGGTAGCGACCAGCGCGATACACGCCCGTAGTGCGAGCTATATACTACGGTTTACCAGAGTGGTTAAAAGCCCATACGTCTAATGATTGTCCTCTATGATACTAAGTGCCATGTGTGTGTCAACATATCTAATACATAGTAATGACTGAAAGAAAACTACACATGCAAGAATAAACAGAAATATAATAAATATAAAGAAATATAAGTAGCATGCAAAAGTACTGTAACAATTTGGTAAGGTATCTTGCCTGGGGTCCTGCTGCTGGTATGAATCAGAGTCCAAGTCACAGTCCAAATAGCCTATGTATTATAAATTTATCACGTCAAAAGATAATTTATTTTAATTTATTTAATTTATTTAATTCTGGAATAATTACTCTAAAATTCTATTTTAATCTTATTATTCTGATTTTATGTTAATTCCTAAATTTTGTCCTAAAAAACTAAATTTTATCAACTCGAGACTCATGGCACGCAAATCGAGGCGATCTGTTGACCGAAAAGTCAACCGACACAAACTCAAATTTCATGCATGATTTTCTGTAGATTTTAGCATAAAAAACATACTTAAATTTACGGCTCGTCCGAATTCAAATTCGTTTGGGAATTATGGCACATACAAATTTTGTATTGTGCACCGATGGTTAAATTCTAACCTAGAAGTTTTACAGAATTAACAGTATGTAAATACTTCGAAATAAATTCTGGAAAAAATATATGTCGATGATCTCGACATTAGCTTTTCGAAACTTTAAACGGTTCATGATTCTGATTCCTGGTTCTCCCGAAATTGCGAAAACATCGAAACACGTCTATTTTCTGATATGCTGTGCTCTACGAATTTTCCAGAATTTAATACTCATAATTTAGAAAAGAAATTTATATAATCAGAAATCTAACCTCATTATCGTTCTAACAAAAAAAACGGGAGCGCGTTTGGAGTCCGGAGCTAGCAGATATCGTCTTTTTAATTCATCATAACTAGTAGAAAATGAGGCTGAATTTATGACGAATTTTGACTATTTTTGGACGAAAAAGAGAGGAATTTTGGGAAAAAAAAATATGAAGGATGAGCTTTTTATAATGGTGGAGACTACTTAATTAATAGGATTGGTTAATTTGGATAGGATTATGATGAATTTAAATAAGGATATGATATACATGAAGTTGATTTCCTAGTTGGTTCAGGATTTGAATTAATTTAAAATAGAGTTTGAATTTATCTCAATAATTTATAATCTTAAATATAATTAAAGATAATACAAATAATTTATAAAATCTTATTAATATCTATTAACACTAAATTAGCATCTATCTAATATTAAGACTATATATATCCAAATAAATCCTAATTAATTTCAAAAATCTAAAATAACCAAAAAATAATTCTAAATAAATATTTATATAAGTAAATATATCAAGAAATTCATTTGCTAATTAAATAACAGAATACTATAAAGAAATTCAATATCTATAATAATATAAAATATACACAAAATATCTATTTTGGGTGAGGGAGTTTACAATATATATATAGATATATATAAATATATATATATATAAAAATAGAAAAATAAAATATACATATATTAATATAATAATATATATTATACTGTATTTAAATACTGTATTATAATATATATTATATATATAGTAATATATATAGATATATAAATATATATTTATGTCTAATATTAAGACTATATATATCCAAATAAATCCTAATTAATTTCAAAAATCTAAAATAACCAAAAAATAATTCTAAATAAATATTTATATAAGTAAATATATCAAGAAATTCATTTGCTAATTAAATAACAGAATACTATAAAGAAATTCAATATCTATAATAATATAAAATATACACAAAATATCTATTTTGGGTGAGGGAGTTTACAATATATATATAGATATATATAAATATATATATATATAAAAATAGAAAAATAAAATATACATATATTAATATAATAATATATATTATACTGTATTTAAATACTGTATTATAATATATATTATATATATAGTAATATATATAGATATATAAATATATATTTATGTAATTACATATATTTTACATAGATATATATATATTTACATATATACATATACATATAAATAAATATGTATAAACACAGAAATATATATATATATATATATATATATATATATATATATATATATATATATATATATATATATATATATATACATACTAATATAATATATACTGTATTAGTATACAGTATAATAATGTATATACTGTTATATATAATATATATATATATTTATATAAATACACGTATATATATATATATATATATACATATATTAAATACTACGAATACATGTATTTAAAGGGTATTTGTATACCTGCCACGTGGAGGGGGGGCCCAGGCCTCGTCGCCGGTGGGAGGACGGCGACGGAGCTGGCGGCGGCTGGCCGGAGGGAGGACTGCAACAGCAGTGGCTGTTCACAGCAGCAGCAGCGGCGGTGGCTTGCGGGGGCTGCAGCGGCGCAGGCGGCGGCGGGGGCGGCGGCGCAGGCTGTTGGGTCGGCGGAGGGGACGTCGGCGAAGAGTCCGGTGGCGGTCTCGGGGGTCAGGGGCGACGGTGGTGGTGGCTGGAGGTGGTCGGAATAGTGGTGGTGTTGCTGGTGCGGGTGAGGGTCGAGGGTGGTGCGGGGGAGATGGCGGCCGGGGTGGTTGTCGTGGGGCGGCGGGATGGTGGTTGTCCGGTAGAGGAGGTCGGGGCGGAGCGGTTGAGGGCGGTGGACCACGGTGGTCGGAGGCGGTGCTGGGAGAGGTCGAGGGTGGTCGGGGTACTGTGGTGCAGGAATTGGGTGGGGCACTACGGGGGCTGCCGGCGGCGGATGCGGTGGCCGGAGGGGGAGGGGGTTGGCCGGAAGGGAGCTGGGGGAAGGGCGAACCCGGTGGCTGAGGTTGGTCGGAGGTGGTGGTCGGAGGGGCTGAGGGCAGGGGTCGGGGTGGTGGTGAGCAGGGGTTGGGCTGTTGGTGAGGGTTTTGAGAAATAGGGTTTTGATAGGGTTTTCCTTGGTTTGTGTGTTATCAATGTGATGTAGGTTAATGTATATGTAGAAGAGAGGGAGTGTGGGGGCTGCCTAGGGATTAGGGCCGGCTGGGTATTATTTTTGGGGAGTGGGGGAAACTTCATCATGATGAGGGGAGGGCTAGGATTGAGGGGTTCAAAATGTAGGATGTAGATATGTCCCCAAAAAGTAGTGTAGGTACATAAAAATGGGGGGGGGGGAATTATGATGGACCGGTCAAGGAATGTAGGTCTCATTCCTCATAGGGTTGGACCAATGAGAGGGGGACACCTCATTACAATTTTGCATAAAGGCCCCTGAACAATTAGAAAATTGCACAAAAGCTGAATTTGGGGATTTGATGTAACAAAACACCATGTTTGATATTTTGCATTGGGCTAGGATGGTGTATGGTGTTTTGTATGAGGCTTGTGGGTGTGTGGGTGGATTTGGGTTGGAATTGGGTCTAATTCGAATGAGGTCAGGTCACCACATTAATTAATTCATAATTAATGCACTAGGTGTTATTTAATTAATTACAAATAACGGAGGGTCAAAATTGGGTGGCACAAGTGTCCTTGGCGTGGTAAGCTCAGGGTATAATAATGTCATAATCTGGGTTGGTCAAAACGGGTTGAGATTGGGTCTCAATTTTGATTGGAACGGACAACGAACGTAAATACGCAATTTATTTAATTTGCGTACGGACGTTTGTAACGACTTTTGTGCGACTAAAATTAGGCACAAAAATCAGTATCCGGGGTTTGTTCAAGGTTCAATATGATAGGTTAGTATGTCTAGGCCAAGTGTATGGAATTTGTTTCAGGATAACAGCTAGTGTAGGGTCCTAAATATCGGGACAACGGTAAGGCGTTCTAAGTAATAAAATACTGCACAATAATTTAATACTATGTACTAAATTCTAATTAGGACCAAAACCCTAATCATGCTATCTAAGTTAATTAAAAATAAAAAAAATTGGTCTAGGGGGTTTACATGTTGCATCTATATAGAGTTTATCTGATAGAGTTGCATTCATGCATAGGTCTTTAGACAACTTGTGCATAAGGATAATCCCACAACCGGTTCCTGGGGCACTGGGGACCGTTTGCCCTAGGGGGGATCAGAGAGAATACCTTGAGGCAAAGAAAGTCCTCGCAATCATGGGGGTATTCATATCTATTAGATAGCTGGTTCACGTGTCAAAGCAGCTAGTATATGAGCGAGTATATTAGTGAAGTGCTGGGCCGAGATAACATCGCTTCTAATCATGAGGAAGTAGACTCATGGGCCATCATATAGTTAGGTCGCATGCTAGGATTCAGCCTTCTTGCTTACCTAACTGTTTGATACAGAGACGGACAGGAAATAGAATATATGTGCTTATGTATATTGTTGCTAACTTGTATGTCTGCTGCAGGGATAACCGTTCGACGAAAGGGTAAGAATCACTAAAAAAGTGATCTTCATGCTATCGAACATGCTCTCTTGTATTAAATGCTTTCATAGAGAACTCTTGTTTATGTATATGCTTCTATCTCATTCACACGATAAGATGATAATTGTTCATAAGAGAGAGAGAGAGAGATGATAAGAAGATAGTCCACTAGATGCATGCTAGAGTCTTTAGAGAATGGATATGACTCACGAGACACGCTGCGCACCAGAGATAGTAATTGAACCTGCATATCGTGCATGAACTGCTTACCTTGCCTGTTTGCTTGTACATCGAACATGAAATCTGTTTTTGAAGATTTTTCCAAAAGAAGTAATATGACTGCTCTTGTACTGCATGTAACGAACCTAGGTAAAACTAGAAAGATCACTAGTAATATAATATTTTATAACGTAATTACTTAGTGTTGGTTTTAGTGAATGTTGCTTCTGTTAGTTGATTTTATACTCAGCGGTACTTTCTCCAAAGTGCTGACCCACCAACAGTTTGCTTGTTCGAAGGTGCTGGATCGTCCGAGGAAGCGATAGCCGTGCCTCATCCCCAGGACTCGAAAATATGGTGTCGATGCCTTGAGCCGTATCGAGATATTTTGAGCTAATTTTGTATAAAGGGACATAATGTATGGAACGATGCCATTGTATTCACAGAACATCGTGCCTTGAGATTTGCCTCGTATACTCAGATGGATTATTGTTTGTAATATTGCTCCTCCACTGCAAACTCGATCGGTTTGATGATAGCCACAACTTTAATGATGTTGTCTTGTGTAAGCATAATCCCAGGCTCGCACTGTATCACGCCTCGATGGCAAATGATGTATGTCCCACGGGAGCGCCGAGGCGTGGTGATTCGTGCCCGACGGGGGCGTTGTCGGGACCTTCGGGATCGGGGCGTAACCTTAAGGAATGATTCAAAAGGGGAAGGGGCTGGTGATCAGTGGAGGCTCCCTTCTCCATACACCTACTCATTTACATTTGCAATGAAACCCTCAAAAAAACCCTAAATGGAAACTTTTACAAAAATATCAAGTTGCAAACAGAAAGTTTTGCATATACATATATATTTTATATATATGTCCATACTTATATATATATATATATATATATATATATATATATATATATATATATATATAATTCCAATAAACTAAAATAAAATGTAGTTATGACACGAACACTGTGTCGCGGCAGGAATAGAACGTCGGAAGGATAAGGCAGACGGCCAAGGTTCCCAACTAGAAGCTTTATTTGACGCCATGCTCAATGGTTTTTGAAATACGAAAGAAGCATAAACCCTCTATAAATATAAGGGGGAAGAAGTGGCGGTCCACCTTCTCAAGGCGGCGTACTATCTCTCAGAATGACGCGCAGAATTCGAGGAAGGACAAGTAAGTTCGTCTTTCCAAAGCGTCGATTGGTGGATACAACAGTTTCCCACGAATGAACCTTGATTATGCCAACCGTCACCATTCATGATGTATCAAGGGATATAGGCCACGTGGCGTAAATCCCTGGTGCACCGAATACACGCACACAAATTCAAACAGCTTTTCATGCTTCTAATTCAAAGTATTTCGAATTTGTCATTGAGATATTCGAAAACTTTGAAGGGGGTCTTGTAGAAGCACAAAAAGTATGCCGCCCCCAAAGGATGATTAAAACCAGGTCAGTAGAAGCAGTGGCGTACTACCCTTCAGGCTCCAAACAATGAAGCAGTGACGCACTGCATATACTTTACTTCAGCGGTGTATTCCATATGTCCCGACTTAGAAGCATATTTTGCTCACAATTATCCATCACAATACAGTGGCGTACAATGAGACGAACCTGACAGCTGACAGTCTGACACAACAGTCGAAGAGATTACGGCATTTAATACAGAAGATCATTGGCACGCTGGCCCAAGTTGTCGTCTAGCGACCGAGTGATATTGCCACTTCGTTCATTTATATGCCGACCTTCTGGTTTCCTCTCAGTACACCAAGGTTCTTACCTCTCCACAGCACGCCAAGGCTGTTACTTCATCAAAGTATGCCTACGTTGACACATCAAAAGCTGCCTCAACTTGACACACCAAGGCATTAAATGCAGATAATTTTTTGTACGCCGACCCAGGTTGTCGTTTAGTGGCCAAGGTTGCTACCTCAGTCCAAGTATGCTACCAATGCCACTTTTCTATGATACGCTGATAGTGCTACTTCAACAGAGTACGTCATTGATGTTATCTCTTTCGAATACACTGACTTGGATACTCTAGCAATGGTCCTCCAATGGTGCTACCACTCACTGAGTACGCGAAAATTGGTCATTCGACCTGAGTACGTCTACATGGTTATCTCCTCAGGCATATGCCAGTATGGTCATTTCTTCAGATGTATGCCAGCACGGCTACTACTTTCAAATATCACGTCGGTGTTAATAACCGACAGTGAGTGGTTATGGTGATGTGTCATACATGCCATATCCTTCATGGACGTGTACATGCAACTTTTCCCATGTCCTGAGCCTTCCTCGCATAGGAAGCCACGTGTCGAGCGGCCAGTGATCTGTGCACCCACTTTCTAGAACTTGGGTTGCATGCCTTCAAAATGTACGCGTACAACAGTAAACACAGTATATATTGCTCGTACGTACGCGTGCATGCTAGTATCCGTCTTCAACATGAAACACTATAAATATGTGGATCAGCTTATTCATCAAGGGCGGCCAGGATAGACAAAGGAAAAGAAGAATATAAGCTTTTTTTTGCTTGTATAGCCAAGCTCTCTCATTACCAAACTCTCCAAATCGTCCAAGTATTTTAGCATCTTTTCCTTGTGTCGAGTAGAGTCAAAGGAGTAAAGTAATCGATCGCAGATTAGATCTACATAGATATACTTTTCCATATTCATTATACTAAGATTCCTGTTTAGGATCTTTTGTACCCATTTTCCTTTAATATATAGTTTGTAACACAAAATTTCTTTGTTTATGGCAAACAAATACGGTTCCAGAATCGCTCCATAGATGATTATAGCTTGTGTGCGTTTTATTTTTTAAATATTCAGTATATAGAAAATATTATTTATTAAAAAAATATTAAAATTTTAGGTTCCTAGAGTACAACAAGCACTCCAAAACCCACATATTGATAACATGCAAGCGGTTTTACATGAATTTTTGTATAATATGCAAGTAAACCAAGAGCCCATAATTCCTCCATTAAATATCCCGCCAGGTTATCACACATGTAGTGTTAGTCAGCGGTAGCCACTTCCATGTAGGGTTAATGTACAATGTCACAAACACGTCACATTAGGCTAGCAAGGGCCCTTTTCAGCATGCTGACGATGGGACTTCTTGGCAGGATGACAAAGGCACTTATTGGCACGATGACAAGGGCACTTCTCTGCAGGCTGGCACGTCAGAGTAGTTCGAGGACTTTGGTGTTGGATACTTATACATAGATATTAGCGACTCCATCAGGGTCGATACCCACTCAGGAAGAGGACTTTAAGGAGGATGATGGTTCAGATGTACACGAGGAGCATAATGAGGATACGGCGCAAAGGAGACAGCGACTACATCTCATAATTGTACATCGTAAGGATTATAGAAGACTTGTCAAGGGAGGTAGCTGAGACATGTATCATTTTATTGGATTCAAACCATGTATCATTTTATTTTGCAAACATGTAAACTTTTGAGATAAATTTATTCAGTAAATTTTTTTTTGAGTTGGCTAAAATAGTTGGAGTAATTAATGGCAAGCACAAAGTATAATTGTTCAATTTATCCAAAATTAAAGTGTAACGACCAAATTTTATCCAACTTGTCTACAAAGACAAACCGTCAGCCCCTAACCCTTAACATTGACCCCAAAACCCTAACCTAGCCCCTTAATCCTAAGACTAAAAAAATTTAACCCTCGTTTAGGTCCTAACCCTACAAAAACCAAACCATAACCTAACCCCTAACCCTATTTAATCCCCGAACCCTAACACACAAAAATCTAACTCTAACTTTCGTTTAGCTGATCAAGGTCCAATGATCCCAAATTTTTGGACGACAAAATTGTATATTCCGTCCATCTGGTACAAAATTCCGTCACTTGGTGGCGGAACGTTTCTCCCCGTCCACTTACCCCGAACTTCTTTCTCTACATATAATAATATATTTTGAATATATTATTCTATAGACAATTTTCTGGATTTTGCATAATAGTTTGTAAAAATATTTTGTAAAATCTCATCCGGTCCAATTTGTTCAAACTGCATGTTAGATTTTGGTTGCACATACTCAAATTCTGCCTTTCAAGAAGAGCTAGTCTTCATCCAATCACAGATACCAAATCCTTTAGGTTGCAAAACTGATGGCAGGATTTAAGAATCAACATCACAACTTTGTGCAAACCAATGCTAAAATATCTAAATACTATACAACAAAA